>VOMN01079024.1:0-17517 GCA_014899125.1 Orchestia grillus | reverse complement strand
CGTTTCAAGTCGCGTGGAGACATGCCCCGTAAATATTTTCATCCGCTTGATGTAGACATGAATAGGATGAATCCGTGCATTACTCGTTTTTCTTTGTTACCTATGTTCCCCGAGTGGATAGAAATTACAAGAGAATACAAGATAAGCATGGACTCGCAAGCTTGGACTGCATTTTTTGTGGGGTTTACAATTTTTTCATATGCGTCATGTTATAAAACTTGAATGTCAATCTCTTTTCCGAACGAGATCCCGACTTCTTTCAATGAAAAACTGGTAAGCTGACGGTTTAAGGATGTCAACTAAAGTGTCTTTGTGCTCTGTAACACTGAAGGAAGCTTTAAAATCCTGCAAACACAATGAGCTTATGCGTGTAGCAGAAGATATCAATACAAAAGAATTATTTTTATTCTAATTGTACGGTAACGATCAGTCTATGAATTTAGATAGATATTTCGAAAAGTTCTTGTACCGAAATACATGAACCTGTCATATGTACAAGATTTTATCTTGTTCCTCAAATGCCCAAAACTTATCTTGAATTTCATACAGCATCTTCGATAAAATGAAGACACACTTTGAAAGCCTGTAGAAAATATTATTGTACCGCTAAAAATGGGCTAAAATTTCCTGATATAAAACATCGTTGCAAACATCAAAAATGTATTCACGCAAGTAAAGCATTTTATATCAAACAGAATTCAGAACAATATTGCAGTTAAAATATTTTCGCTGTTCTTTGAAAACTTTCGACTACATTTTCCTGTTTCCCGAGGCAGTTTGATGTCGATGGTTTTCCACCAAAATTTTTGTGAACGTTTTACCCAATTCTGTCGGATTCGAATTTATTAATAATCCAAAGATGGTTACGAGGATAGGTGGATCTGACGGAAAATTTCTTCTGTGCGATTTTTAGACTTCAACTGTGTGTTTTCACGTCCAACGTTTTTTTAAGATGATTTTGTTCATTCAAACTGTCTTCAGAACCGTTATCCATTCTTACACGTAAAACCTGAAAAGGAGAAAATAAGTATATGTTATCTATTTTTTAAGTGTTTACATTTTATTAAGGCATACTCTATTTTAATTTATTATGAAGCGTTCTGGACAGCAATGCAAATCCTCTCACAAATTTCTTTAATATTTCTATTCACGAATTAAAAAATAAATCTTTAAATCCTCGTATGAAGCTAGGTGGCAGATGGCAGAAAATGTCAGATTCCGGGCCTTCATGTCCAGCCAGTTGCCAGCAAATTACAGTCTGGCTCTGAAAATGCTGCACTGACCTCGGCTAGTCACGGGACTCGGCTCAGGGGACCTATGAAATAGGGTTAGCTTAGGTGGGCTTGTTAACCGGTTGCTATGGAGACTGGCGACCTTAGGGGAGCACTGTTAGGTTACTTAAACTGCAGAGAAGCTTTCTGGACTTTTGTCTTTCATGCCCACTTTACTTCCTTCCATTTTCACACCTTCTTATCCATGTATTCTTTCTTTCTTCTTCCTTTTCATTCTTAACTTGTTTCTATGGGCAGAGGATCTTATGTAGGAAGACATCTTGTGCATAGATTCTCCGTTCTCTGTATTCCATACTAAATAGTCCCTTCTTCTCTTCGCTTTCTTTGTATCGCATTTCATGTGGATATTTAAACCTAACTAACAATCTAACCTAACTTACAACTGCTCAGGACCAGTTTGACCACGCAGAGACTCCGAAGGACATAATTTATTTCAATTGTAGCCTTTAAACGCCCAAATTATCTTCGATTTCACAAAGGTTTTTCGTCATTAATATTTTTTCTGGAAGGCACAACAAAGATATACTGGTATAGGCGCACTATGTTGCATTGGGTGTCAAACAAACACAAACAGTATGATATTTTTTATTGATAAGCTGCATTTTTGCTTCAACACGTACCACATGTAGCTGTAATTATATCTTCCATGTAATTTTTCAATCAACTGGTATTTTCCGAGTTTATTGCGTGTAAGTGATGTTAAAAAATCTCCTATATTTTATTCATACTGAAATTATCTGAGTCAAAAGCTAAACAAAATGCCTTGGAGTCGATAAATTTAAGATTTAAAATCCTCTCGAGTATTTGTATCTATAAAGTGTACCGAATGCCATACGTGGTGCAGCAAATGGTTAAAGTTTCATCCATGAATATAACTGAGGTGTTCATGATTTTGAATTAGTCATCCCAGTGGACCGTACGGCATCCATGTTTTTTCCGCTCTGTACACGTGTTGTAGTGTTAGTTTGTATCCTCCCATGCTACCGTTCTGTCCTCAGCTACGTGCATGAGAAGGTCAAATGTAACGTGCGGTTGCACTATGATTCTTCTTTACAAATAATTTCGGTTTTAAAACTTACGTTTACGGTGATCAATTAACACTTTTCTGAAATTCTTTTCCTATACGACATAACTATTCCATTGGATAAAATTCGCTTTATTTTTCGTCTCACAACTGTTATTTTGAAGCTTCTTAAAGCCTCTTGCTGAACATTTTCTATTGCTTACATTTGATTTAGGTGTAAAATTTGAAAACCCCTCAGAATTTGGTTGTTTAATGCTGATGCATTATAAGAAGCATATTCCTGTGAAGTCCAATGTCCGTCAGAAAAATTTTCCGCGTGCTTTTTGGAACACATTTTATTTTCCTTTAGCAGCGTTAGTTGTGCTCACATGTACATATTGTGAGCCCATTTTTGTTTCATTGTAATAGCGGAGCTTCGTCTCAGAGCCCGGGCCCTAGTGCGGTGTAGAAGTGTCTTCCATTTTGCTGACCAGGCAAACCCGTTGTGCGTGGGTTTAGCAGGGACAGATTTCAACGCGTTAATTTCTCTCTAAAATGTAGTATGTTATTGAATCTGAATTTTCCGTTGATATTTTGGAAGTAAATTTATAACAATGAGTTATTTTTATATCGTGAAATCTGGTTCTAAAGTTTAACGATGAAAAGTACTGCCCGGCTTGCTTAATTGCTTGTCGCTAACTCAAAGTAATAACAAGACAGATTATGATGTTTCAACGAAAAAGTAGAACTCGTCGAGTAAAATCCGTAGAGTAACGTGTGGTGAACTTGAGTGACTGTGTTTACATAATTGAAGCAGTGGAGCTATTTTTAATTCAAGAAGCTCCTGATTGATTCCTATGATCAAGTTACTACAGCAGATCTGTACTCTTAACGTGTGCTGTTTTCTAAACTGAATAATTTTTTTTATTGTTAGTACATCTCGCAAAACAATGTCTACAACTGCTCTTTTTAACTTATGGAGACAATATTTTACTTCTGGTAGTATTGCAGAACTTATTAACCGTATGCCCGAGAGCTTAATATCAATCATGTGGGAAAAGTGAGCCTCTCAACTGAACAAACATAGGATTCTTGCACTAGTAGGATATTTTCTACCGTCGTTAACCCCTTAACGAACTATCCCGAGAGGTCTCGTGGCCATGGTTCTTGCATTCACACGGTCACCATCGATTACACAGACCGTATGAATGCACCGCCGGCCGTCTCGGGGAACTCGTTAATTTAAAGGCTAATACTCGCTGGCGTTCACACATGTTACGTCTTATCTTGAAACAGCGTGCACCCGACGTCTTTCCATTGATTGCACTGGGCTGTCACTGGCTTACAACGTTTGTCACATCATGAAAATTCTAGAGCCTCGTACGGTCGCGATCTCCTGGTCAATAGAGCGAATTATGCAAGTGCAGCCACTGCGAGCTCGTTGCACTTGTTTCTTTCTCGAGAAAGCCGCCCACGGAAAACATTCATTCTGTGAATTGTATCTACGTACTATTGTGTTGAGTATTGCTGGGTATAGATCATATTCAACCTTAGTATAGTGACATCATATCTGTCCTTGACTATTCAATAGACTATTCAATTCAATGACTATTCAATAGATTTCTGGGCGTTCGCTACTTTTTATTCGATTTTTTAGTCTATTTCTGGCCGAGGATTAGTGCGAATCGGTGCTGCGGCTCTGTGGTGGAACTTAGCATTCATTGTTGAGGGCTCATTTCGAAGTCGGTAATTCAACTGTCAATGAATGCAGCGCTCGATGGACTTCTTTGTGAACTTTTACGTTCGGTAACCAAGCTATTCTTAGTATTCGCACAATTCGGCATGGAGTATAGGAGGATGCACCGGAAAATTATTTCATCATAACAAAAAGTGAAATTTTCATGAACCGTATCGCCATCGTACCAAAAGTTCTATTAACTGAAGATTTAAAATTTTCACAGAAGCATTGTGAAGGCTTAGGCAATTAGGTAACCCTCAACCATCCTTTCATTTTATTTAAGCTTGAAAAAAAAATTTGCATGCGAGCAAAACAAATGGCAAACCAACAGAACGACCGTAACAGCACACCAAATCATTGTAAGTTTGCTTTGAGGTTGTCCAATACAATAACCAGTTTTAAAATACGTATTGATGCATTAATCTATTGATCAATTCACTATTCTATTTCCTCACTTTATGTAAGCAGTACATAAATAATGTAGGCTCCTAATTGTGTTCAAGTATTGATCTGCTGTAGAAGAATGGAATGCATAAAAACTAGCAAATGACTCTCTGGACATCTCTCAACTCATGTGGAGTTCTTTTAAAGAGGTCGAGTTGATGGGGGCAAGCCGATTGCGTTGCGGATCATTCGAAAGAAAAGAATATTGAAATAATGTTACAGCTACTTCAAACTGCTTTGATGCGTACGATCCGCCTGAAAAGGTAACGACTCCAATGTATTTCGATGCTTTGAACATTTCAAGTTCGTTTTTTCCAAAGTACGAGCTACGAAAATTATGATTAAGTAATATGTTTCACTAGCGCAGCGTAAGGGCTCAGTGTTTCTTAGCAGTGACTTATATTATCCACCGCGCGAGAAACATTCGCTGCAGAAGTCTATGATGCTCCTTGATTTGGGTGCCACTTCGGCCAACCGTTCCTTTGCTTTCCTTTCCTTTTGGGTTCGTGTAACATGCAATCGAACTCGTATGCCTGCCTTCGTAAATTATGTAATTCGCTTACTAGAGTTTGATAAAATAATATCAACACGTGAAGGTTGCATATTTTCTGCTGAAGTATTTTTGTCTGTGGATGATTTATATTATATTCGTAAAGTATGTTGACTATTTGGGGTGGCCCTATTTCAGGTTATAACTCATATCAATACAATTTTTGATTCATCCCAGGTTCGTACAATAATATGGCAAACCTTATAAAAATAAAAAAACGCTCTTACTTAATTAAATAGGGGAAACACGAAAACTCAAATGAGTTACGTGCGGAGGTGTCTTCGATGATGGCAGTTACTGTAAAATAAAGTAGAATATTTTATCGAAAAAGAATTGCGGATGTATTTTAGTGCAGTAATGAAATGTGCAGCGGTTTCAGTCTAATACTTCTACTCATTAAATTCCTGGAAAGTCCATTACTGAAAGCATGACCCAACGAAACAACTACGTAAAGATGTCATCTGAACGCAGTATTCACTTGATACTTCTGTGTAGACATGAGCGCTATATGTCTAATATCCATGAAAGGTTCTTCCAATACAATCCAACGCAAAATAAGAATCGCATTATGTAACCATTGCAAAAAAGTAAACCCCTCAAAATTTGAGCATCTGTCCGATCCTTGGATGAATGGGAGAAGGCTACATGGCCTAATTGTATGATTTTTGTAGTTCACTTCGCTCTTTCAAGACAGCTGTGTTGGTGCAAGGAGAACACCAAGGGAAGCCTTGGCCGCGACTGTATGCTACCACCAGTCAATCGCTTCTGTGTCTCCGCGATCATTAGAGCGGCGCTCTCGTTATGTCTAAATGGACCCATTACTACTTTCAATAGCCAGATCACACGGGAAAAAGAACTCAAAATACGTATGGATAAAGTTTTCTTCAATAGACAATACATCGGCTCTAAACAACGTCGTATTCTAAGGTTATGCGTCCGTTATCACTGTCGAAAAGATTATATCTTTGTTTGAGGGGCTTTGTCAGGTCATCTAATATTTTTTGCATCCAGCTCAATCTCCTAAAGTTAAAATGACTGGACCTTTATGGAGCCTTTGGAGCAGACATTAAAAAGCAGATTTTCCATGTCTCCTTTTTATCGACTGTTTTAATGCCAAATAGGAGATATACCATTAAACTCCATTAATCCTTGAGAAACCATTAGAAACTTTCAGGAATCAATTGAGCGTAGAATCAAGCCTACACTAAAAACGAAAGGCTGTTTGATCACTTAATAGTTGGTACGTATCGCTTTTCAATGTGGAGTTCCCAATACTGTTGCCAACTCATTAAACCATCATTTTCAATCTACATATCTCGCACGGTCACCGCCACTAAAAATAAAGTCTTTAAATCCCTCTTTGGGGCAGCACCCGACATCAACTTAGTTAATCATTTAATAAAACCTCTGTCGGGCATATTTTCTGTGAGCAAAGATTTACTGGAACTTCAGATCTCTGAGAGCGGTTATAAAAAAAATTTTTGGTGTGTCGGCGAGCAGTTTGGAAACGAGCCAAGCAAACCAGCGACGACTGCCCCAGTTGCATGGAAAGCAAAGTGAGCTCCAAGTGTCTCATGCCCAACTGATTAAAATAATACTCGAACTCTGCGAGGAAAGGTTCCCAAAGCAGATTTTTAGCTCGAGAGTTGTGAGACTTGTTTGATCAGCTGCTCACAGGGGCATGGTCAAGGGTTTTCCCCTCTGCATACCATCGTGATGTAGTGATGTGGGTTTTAGATATTGATTGGATTCCTCACGGATCCATTGATAGTTGTCTGTCTGGTCAGTTTGCAGCATATACCACATATACATCAACTTTATGTAGTTGTATGCTTGTCTGTTTTGCACAGTTTCAGTGATGCATCTACAAGNTGGGAACACACAGATTCCCTGTTTTCAACAGTCCACACTAAATGGTTCCTTTTCTTTCAGTGCGACAGTCTGATTCGCTGAAGCGCTGCAAGACTCGTATATTCCACTCTACGACTACGAAAATATTAAGAAACTGTTTAACATCTTGTGAAATATAACTTCATATTAACTCTAGAACTGATCAGCTAAGAAATACTAAGCTTTTATTAGAATTGTTTCTAACTCTCTCGTGTTGCTATATTCGTGCTTTTAAATATTTTCGACTCCATGGAGTCTTGTTAACTAACTGGGTCGAGTAGACTCATTTTGAATATTTTTTTTCGTCATGAAAAGGCTTTAGAGAGGTGCGTTCAAATTTGGAGGAAAGATGGTAACATAAAATCTAGAATAAAAAGTCCTGAGGCTCAAACTTTCTCCGCTACTCTTGAACGAAACTCGGTTTCTCAGGAAGTTAATAGTTTTTTAGGATGCGCTTGAGGGAAATTTTAAGGAGTCGATGGTAGCGGGCTCTCGCATTTTCAGAGCGTTAGTTTGAATTCACTGTAAAATTACGATATGCGTTCAAAAAATGAGACGTGTTGAAGATTTATGGTAGTAGTCCACTATGGCCTACAACGTATGAGATTGGAAAAACAGGAGTAACATCGCATCATCGCCGTGTGCTCTAGGGTAGATTTCTCAATATTTTTATTTTCTTTTGCCAGCATAGCGCAAGCTTCGTAATGATGTTAGCAACGCTGACGTGCAGGAAAAGATTCATTGCGACTAATATTTTTGTTAAAGATGTCTCCAAATTTGGAGACATAGACCGATTATTCTTTCAAATGGCTGCATATTTATTAGGAATATTAGTTGTGGTTTGAAAGCTTGTTTCGTTACATTATTTAGTCTTGTTGTTTTGTCTTGTTAAAATATACTCGGAAGGGATACTTTGTGAGGAAGGTATGCAATGTGACGGATCGTTTTTCTTCAAATTTGTCCTGAAAATTCTGTGAGAAGAGCCCTAATAATCTCCTGATCGTCCTCTATGAACCAAGGGCATCGGAAAAATTTACCTATCGGATATAACTATCGACTGCAAAAGCGTCAAAATGAACGGATTACTTGTGCTTGTAGTCGAGAGTTATATAGGATACTATTGTGTTTGAAAATTTTAGGCGTGGTTTTAAGACGAAGTCCCGAAATAAATTATGCATTTCCAATTGGTACCTCCTGACATATAGTACTTTTTAATAATTCTTTTAAGTTCTATTTTCTACGAAGTCAGATTTGCTTCTTGTCTGTTCCACAACAAGTATATAGCACACAGTTTTCTAGTACTCGCTACTCGATCGTCTCTACCGATGTTAATAGAATGCCACGTACACGAACGTATAATATTTTTAAATTTTTCTTATAGTAATGGAAATTATGACATACCACCTTCTTTCAACTCAAAACGCATTTTTTCTAAGTACGAGATATGTACATTAATATACTTCCTGAAAGCTTTTGCAGCCAAAGCGATATTGCATTAGCGAGTGTCTTCTTTTAACATTCATGTTAGAAATCCGTGTGCACTTTCAACACTGCCTATACTGCATAATACACTCCGCACGATATGGTTTGATTTAGCGACCAGCACCATAACGTGCGAGGAGTCAAAGCAGGGGATTCAGAGACAGTTATTCCCTCTGAACTTATCAAACCTGGAATCCGGACCGATAAAGAACCGTTTTGAAATTTCCGGAATACGTTGAATGTGAATACATTTATCTCTGATGATCGGATTGGATAATTTCGTTCTTGAAGTTCACAGCCTCAAGCTCACATGCTATTTCATTCAAATTTGAGCTTTAGCTCATATTGCTCCCATCATGCTTTTATCAGATATAAATTGGCCTCCAACGAGTCGTTTTAGCCATTACCTTTAAATCTGCAGCGGCTTCGTTCGGGTGGAAAATAGAAACCGACTCGTTTGGGGCTTGACACTTTTTTGGAGTTTCGAGGGTGATGTTGGTCCAAGGTTGCGGGTTAAGGGACGGACGTGCAGTAAGCAGAGCTCGCTCAAGTAATTGCTGCGTTCAAAAGTATTTGTTTGGTGGGAAATTGTAAATTGAGGGATTCCAAAATACGTTTCCTGTCAGTGACATTTATGAAATACCTGATTTTCAATATCCTAATATTTTCACGAACTCTACGGTGACAAATTACACTTGATTAGAATGCAAACTTTTGAAGGCAAAAGAACATTTGTTGTTGAAATATAGCAAACTTACACAGGCAGTTGTTGGAAATTTTGTTTCAGTTTACATTCTTAATTCACAGTGTTGTCAATTATGAACGCCATCACCAGGTCATTTTTAATTGTGCATCGGCAATTACTGCTATTTTAATTAAAACAGTATTCGATTTTACGGGGAGTTAGGTTGGGTTTTAGACCATACTTAGGTCTTTTGAGTCTAATAAAATCGTATGTTCTTTTGCTTAACTACTGTCATTTTACCACTCATTGAAATTTTATTAGTTGAACGTCTGCTCCTCTGAACTATTGCTCCTCAAATTATGTAAAATAACCCATTTCAAAGTTGAAAATTACGTTAGCAGGCTTCAATAAAGTTCATGGTAAAAATTTGAAATATTTTATTCCGATTCAAATTCATTTATTTAGCAAGGAAACAGCAGCTATTTGATGATAAACCAAATTTATCCACAAATTATTTATTTTTCCACAAAAGTGTTTGATTCCTCTTGCACTGTTAAAAATAACTACAACCAAAGTGCAAATTTCAAGAAGTCATTGTACAATTAGACAGAAGGCAATTATCTGCATGGAAAGTTAATAAATTTAAATCGGGTAATTAATTTCTGTGTTAATAACATTGTAACAGAGGGCCCCAGTTTTTGTGAGACACGTTGTACACTATCCTGTGTGTATGAATAGTTTCTATTTACGTGGGAGCTTCCAAAAATGCCTCCACCTGTCCGGTGTGTTTACATTAAATTTCTCATTACGAGAGTAATTGAGTTTGTTCCGTCATTTTGTTGCTACAAGCGCGTATTGTTATTTCTGCAGTTTTGTTTACTCCTACTTAATTTTACGTTTATTACGAGGTACGTCACTAACCGATGTTCTATCGAGGATATCGCAATTGAATGCCTCGTCAAAGAATTGAGGGTTATTGAAGTTATCGTTGAAACTTGCTTTCATAATGCTTGAGATTACGAATCCATGAATGACATGCGTTTCATAATATGATACTTGCCATTTATCATGTAGCACCTGGCGTGTATGGTAAGCATAAATTATTAAGTGATAGTATTTTTACTCAGATTAATTCTGTAGTTTAAAGATAATAAATATACTCCGCGAACGTGTTAGTTATATTTATTGTTTTGGGCGGTCTATTTTCATAAATTTTTTAATCACTTTTATTTTTTCGTGAATTAGCTTTATTCGCTTGTCTTGTAAATAATTATATATTTAGGCACATGCGATGATCCTCGAATTATGCTCGAGAAAATGAGGAGATATGTATCTAGTAATCAGAATGAGTGTCTAACTACCCGCATCGACTCTACTGCTAGTCTCTTAATTGCACTAAGTAACTAAATTTTTGTTCCTGGCAATTGAGTGATATTTCCTGGGTTCTTTTGTTTCAAAACCGTAGAAAATGCTCATTGTCCCTGCTAAACTTTGCTTTCGTATTGTACTTGTATTATATTAATTGCTAGTATTTATTACTGGAAAAGTAAATTTAATAATTAATTTCCTAACCACAATGGTGAAGTTCATGCGTGAAAATTTTATTTATTTATTTTGCTTAGCCACAAAGAAACGGAAAATTCAAGCCACATGTGGAATGGTGTTACTTAAAAATTGAGTTACGTTCAAGACAAAAGTGAAATTTTGTAACATCAACTAACCTACGGACAATGGCTTCTGCCCGCATCGTGTCCACCGGATATCTCATGCGTAGCCCATCTCTTCACAACAAATATTCGCTGTAAATACACCTCTTTATGGCGTCGGCGTTCTTGTGCCAGTAAATTTATGTCTGTGCTTGATGTAGCTGAGCTCAGTTATAATAAATGTACCTTGGCTGCAGATTAAAGCATTGTTTTGTAGTTCGTACATGGTGATATCGAGAATAATTCGTTGGTATATCAGATTTCAATGTTGTAGTTGAGTGCTTTCCTAAATAATTTGTGCTAAATGTGTTATCATGCCTATTAAAGGAATTTATAATAAACTTACATTTCTTATTCATATCTCTTCGTGGTAGACGTATCTCTGAAGGATAAAATAATTTCTCCTAATTATACTGACAGATAAAAAATTAACGAAAAGCTCGAGAATGCAGTGCATTTCTGTAAGTATTATACTAATTTGAAGTCTTCTTGGATTGCTGATACTTTCTGAAAGAGGCTAGAAATAACAAGCCTCTGCGTTTGCTGCGCTTTGCACTCCGCCGTTATGGAGCCTTTCATCTGACTGCCGAAGAAAGACTTCATGGCACTTATTTATTCTTTCCCTCTCACTGCCTGCAATAACTTTCTTCTCACTTTGACAATTTCTTGAACTACAGAAATAATCAGTCTCAAGCTATTATCTCTTACTTCGCAGGTATGCAATTCTTCAATAAATTTCACAATTCATTTTCCTAGAACCTAGCCGTTGAGCTCAAGAATGTGCTTACTCTTTTGTCGCAGCTGCTTTATCTTCCCTCAGAAGCTTCCTTTTCTTTTGTCGCCGCGCGAAACGATTTTTTTTCATCCTTTCTTATTTATGGAAGAAGCTCGAGAGCCTAGCCCCAGCATCGAGGACCAGTTATTGAGCTTTCGTGCTTTATGTTGAACCGATTTCCTGTGCTGTACCGATTTCCATCAATTTTATCTCCTTTTTCTAATTCAGGCCAAGTGTTCCTTCGCTGTTAAATATGTCATGTGGATTTAAACTCTGCATAGATTTCACTTAGAGTTTCTCAGTTTAATTTGTAATTCTCTAGTGAGATTTTTAACGCACGCTTTTCTTGAGTTTTGAAACGGTGATGTATGATTGAACCTGTCACCAGGCGCATAACAACCCCGCCACCAACTGGAGCGAGGACCTCCTCAAGAGGTTGCGCCTCCCCAACCTCATGGCTCAAGAGGTGCCTAACAAGCCCCTCGACTACTTCACCTGCGCCTTCAAAAAGAGTAAAATCGACAGGTCAGTTTCCTTTGCAATGCGGACGTTTTATACCATTTGGCAAGTACAAACATGCGTGCCTCACCTCTGTGTCTTTATCCTTTAGTTAAAGTAAAAGCACTCCGTTTCAGTTAAGTATCGCACTGAATTATTAACATTTAATATAGCGTATGTGTGACGAGGCTGTGTTTCTGTTGTTTAAATTTAGTATTCTTAAACCTGAGGGTAGGGTTCATAAGTTTACACGGCTTGACAAGGAAGGGGGGAAGTTTTCGAAGATAACTTCTCGCATAAACATCAGAGACACGTACTCGTATCAGGGGATCTTAGCAAGGCTTGGAGTTCTACCTTCAGCGAAGTGTGAATGAGGTCCGAGTTTAATTGTCTGTATTATAAAAGGCTTGCAGACAGATGGTAATAACTTGGATGAGATAACATGATATATCAATAAACTAGTTAGTTTTGGGCACCGGCGAAGAGGTTAATATACACAATTACTTTACGGCGTCTCCAGAGAGGTCAGCCTGGAGATCTTTGCGCTTCTGAGTCTGTTCCCTGTCTACTTCATCACGGATGCTTTCTCGGGTAGGAGAGACGCATCTGGCCATCGCATGCTGCAATTAATCAGTCATTAAATGGTCCATAAAAATATTTTCAAGGCGGGTCATTGCTCAAATCGAGACAGCAGATTCAGCTTTTGTACACTAGACCAGCGTTTTTCAATCGGGGTTGTGCCGAAACCTCAGGCTCCGCAAGAGGTCTCGAAGGATTCTGCGAGAATAATCGAGACAAGCTAATGCGATGCACTTTTGAATTTTTATTTAATTTCATGTAAGTAATATCCCTCAGCCCGTACACCATGTTCTTGGTTATTGTAATATTGTTGTATAGACCTTGTAATGAAGGTTAATAAGTAGAAGGTATATTTCGCGTTAAGTTAAGATAACTGATGAGATCAATTAGGAATTGTCGTAGAACTTTTGGAACGTTAAGAACTTTTATTGAAAGGGAAATGAGAACGTTTAATTAATTAAATATTCTCTCGGCGAAAAAATGGAATTGCCCCCACCAAGTAGGTAATCCTGAGGCTATCCTCTAATTTCAAAGTTCTATATCCACTATTTTCGAGCTCAAGCCCAAGACACAACCTAGCCGAGCCCCTTGTTCCCGATACCTGAGGCAAAGTTGCGAACAATTTGTGAGATGCTCGTCAGTAGACGGTTACAATTCGTGTAAGAGAGTAGGTAACCTAACGTTACCTACTCTGCGACAACTCCCCCGTCGTTAGCTCGTCTCTTGTTCGAATTCTAAAGCTGAGGGCACTGGACTAAAGTCATTTCGCTTCTCTTTATCTTACTTAATCTGTTCTAAGTAAATCAGCTGATTTAAGAACACATATCGAACTTATTTTGTTATTAAACGCAAGGATAAAAGGTTGAGAACCTGCACTACACACTCCCTCGGGATTTTAGCTCAAGCGCCGTCTATCTGACAGTTCTGTGAATTCTTTTAGAGTGAGATCGATGCTTGGCACAGCGTTATAAAAATATGATTACTCTTGAAAGAGGATCCGATTAGAGATATTATGTGGTATTTGAACTTAACTGAAGGAACGTTAA
This sequence comes from Orchestia grillus, assembly GCA_014899125.1. NCBI lineage: Eukaryota > Metazoa > Arthropoda > Malacostraca > Amphipoda > Talitridae > Orchestia > Orchestia grillus. Next base: position 3,829 of record VOMN01079024.1, on the reverse strand, counting down.
TTATTTGACATGGGCTGGATGCGAAAAAAGAGGGTTATGCGAGGATGTTTGAGGCTTGTCAGGCCTCGCTTGAACGAATTTGATCTTGGCCGTGTTGGGGATTGGTTATTCACGGGATTCTTTCTTTTCTGTATATCGTGAATTTCACGATGAAAATCGCCTGTGCCATAGAAGTGATAACAATTCAACTTAGATCGGCCATTCTGCGTTCAAACAATTAGTAGATGCAGGACTTACGAGCGTCTCCTGAAGGAAGATTTGAGCCGCCTTGAACACACCCTGAGGTCAGCCATCATTAGGTCCGTACACTTCGTTGCTCAACTTGTTGCCCAAATCGCGGCATGAAAACCTGCCTTCTGGCTTGCCCCGTCACTCAGCTCGCTATGTGAGAGCATCATCCCTTATTGTGTGGAGTGTGTCGCCTTCCTCAGTATAAAGAACTTATTTTCTTCCCCAACATTGTTGGTTCGTGTGGGCCCACAACTCTTCTGACGGTCTTGTGTCTTTCATAAAATTCGTTCATTCATTGTATACCGTTCAAAGACAAACGAGCTTTTGGAATTATGTTGGGGACGATAAAGTAAGCGAATGTCACCTACCGTTTTACTGCGTATGATACGCCCTGGCATTTTCCCCTCTGGTTGAGAGAAAAGTAGCCGTTTTATTCAATTGCAATCGTTTTGCTTAATGTATTATTGTATTTTAGTTGTTTATTTCATTTACTCTATACTCTTTCAAATTGCAAGTCGAATATAAATTCTCGAATATAAATGGCAATGAAAGCTCATTTAATGGCGTTGTTCACCTTTAGTTTTCTCACTGTTGATTGCGCTTCTAAATACATAGAGATCGACAGCAAAATACATACTCGACAGCTTGCGAGGCTTCTGAATATAATTCATGTAATTTTACCATTAAATTAATAAAGCTTGATGCAAGCTACATGTATAGTTATGCAAGTAACTTCAGTCACAAATTCTTCCCATGGCTTGAAGGTAGGAAATATATAAGCATGAGAGGACAAATGATGTGCCACAAGCAATGAGATTTTAACCCCGGTGGCTTGTCAGTGCCGATTTATTTCCTCACGGAATGTTTGTGTCTGTGTTCGAACGGCGTGTTGAAAGTGTTACGCAAATAATAGAATTTGGATGTTCGTACGCATCGACGCACGATTCTTGGAAAGGAAGATTGTTGGAAAGGCTTCTCTTTTAACCGTTGGCGGTAATTGAAAGATCAAGACGCCATCATAATAACTTTGCTCTTATCGTTTAGCCGTCTCATAACAAAAGTGCAATCCTAACTGGTCAGTTTATGCTTGTATCGTGTTTCACTGATGTGAAGGAGTCGATGCCTAGGGGTGTTTGAATAGATTGTACTAGAAAATGGAGGATATTGTCAATTATCCGATTGTCTCAACTGCTTGCAGGCTTTATTTTGTGTATTCTAAGAACTGGTTCGTTTGAAAGAGATGTAACTTAAATACCTTGCATATAAATATTATGATGCTAACTTTTAGAAAAAAGGCTAGAAAAACAATAATAATTATGATAATAAGGAAGACAATAGGAGAAACTTTTTTCATGTCAGTCTAGATTGTTTCTAATTCAGACATTTTGCTGCAACGCTATTTTTAAAGCACAGGAAAAGGCATCGTTCGTTTTTGTCGTTTTACACGGAAAAACTCTTACAACAATTTGTGTAAGCTATCTATGCCGTCACTTCTCTCTGTGGTAAATGTCACTCGTATTGTATATTTGGGCACGAAATTGACATCAGAACTCCAGATGCAAGTCTCTTTCAGAGCTTCACGTTTTATGACGTTTGCCGTCTCGCTGGGTAAACAAGGGTTGTCTTTTTTTTCAATGTGATGCACAAATAACCCGCAACTTAGAAGCAACATCCACAAAATTCATCGCTCAAATATTCGCCTGACGTAAGTAAAAAAGCACCGGTAAATAAATTTGTATACGTTTGTCGCATCTCGTGACCATATGGCAACATATTTTAAGATACGCTAGTAGAGCAATTGGATTATTCGTAGAATTACTATTGTTCGACTGTCTCAAATACGTCCATACACACAGACAAAAATTCAGTTATGCTGTGAAGAGGGAAGGAGCAGTAAGGTAGACGCTCGAATGCGGTATGCTAAAAGATGATTTAGAAATACGGTTAAATGACTGTGCAGGTACATCAACGCGTTGCAGTGAAAAGTACTGTGAATTTATTTTCATGCTGTTGACTATTAATTGACTACGAAGTTTTGGAGCACATCTGTGAAAAGTAGCAAGGTTATAATTGATCTTCTTGCTTTTGATAACTTTATTAAACATGAGCCTTAGCTCGAAACGTCCATGCTAAAAGATTTTCAGATACACCTTATCCATATCATTTATTGTTATTGATAAGATTACGTTACAACTGAATGAAGATTACGCGGAGAGCTAGTAGAAATTACGTGTATGTAATGTGAATGAAGTACGTAAATATTTGGAAGTTTGAGAATAAGATTTCGTGGTAGGATTAAAACGGCTCAGGATGGAAGCATGCATAGCATCATTGATGTGGGAAAAAAACGTTTTGTGCCGAGAGTTGACTATTGAGGGAAATAACGAGAAGAATATTTTGCTAAGAACACCTGCAGATCTGCGCTATGCGTTAGCGTGGCCAAGGTAAGTTCTGTTTAAGAATGAATATTGCATTCACATACCTAGAAATAGGGTTTGTTTACGCGGACGAAGAAGTATTAAAAGATTTGAAAAATAGTCAGCGTACTGCCATAAGATTAAAACTGTTGACTTAGTTTCAAACGACCGCGCCGATAGAATATCCTTTTTTTAGTGAGGTGCGGCTACTCTCATCTTTTATTTCAGTTTACATATGAAATTTTATGTATTTCCTATAATGCAGAACACATTCTCTCATACCCTCACGGCCAGTTCTAACTGCATCTGCGTAATATTTTTGCCCACACCTTTATCATGTTTGTGTTTCAGATGTTGGAGAGATTCGGTACCTGAATACTCGCATAAAAACGTAGATTTTAATTACTGGAAACATTCTCAGCTATTGCAAAGATCATCTGTGGTGCTTCAGTTAAATAGTTTGTTCGCCGTCCTCCTAATACCGAGTATTTGCATGCAGGTTCCTGGGTTCGGGCCATGAAGAGACCTACTTCAGCAACACGCAGCGTTCGCGCATAGTCTACGAGATCCTCTCGACTGCTGTGTTCGGCAAGCGAAAGAAAGGAGAGATCGGCATCGACCGCCTCGTCGAAGAGGGCGTCTATTCCGCCGCATTTCCTCTGCATGATGTGAGTCTCAGCTGCTTCAGCGTTTCCTCGCCTTTATTTTCAAAGAAAACCTGCCCACGTTGAGCTCATCATTGGATATGGAAAGATATTGGTTGCCTGCGCAGGTATGTAGCGGAGACAGTGATCTGTAGTTGCGGAAGTCATCTCTATGATTTCATAATGATGTTTCGTGGTAGCACTCGTTCATAAATGATGCTCTGGACTTAAATATGTTCAGGAATTGGTATAGTTTTTCACTTCTGCTGTGGGAGACGATCCTTTTTTAGCGGTCTCATTATTTAAATATATAAGAGTAAGTCATTGATTATTCCGTTTTTCGTGGTCAACGTAGGAATATATGTGTTAGCCGAGGCCGTAATTTGATTGTTGAGGAGAATTTACGCCTCAATACAATTTTTTTGGTCACAGAAAGATTTTTGAACAAAATTAGCCCATACATCCGTGGAGAATACTGCCAAAGTCACTTGTACACCTGAAAGTCTCGCAACGACTAACTCCCACTCTTCTCCCCTC
>VOMN01079006.1:0-25045 GCA_014899125.1 Orchestia grillus | reverse complement strand
GCGCCAACTAGAACAGCTGCCTGACCCACTGAAAGTGGCCCACTGAAAGTGGCCACTTGTGGAAAGCTACTAGATGTTGTGGACTCGGAACTCTGGTGACAATAATAATTCTGTAAAATCCGTCCATGAGTTACGAATGCGATTTTGAAAAAATTTCTGAGATTCGATTACGAAGAACAGAGTTGACAGCCCGCAAGAGGGGATACAAGTGTCCTGGTTTACGCTAAGGCGCTCGACTCCTGGAAAACAGCTGAGAAGAAATGCAGTCGACCATTGTGATACATGGTTTATGTGCCTCATCGGATGACAGGTACGTGTGTTTGTTATTAACTTGGAATGACGTACGGCATGAAGTCTGTGTTTACTAATGAGTAGTTTTGTGGGTTGTTTTTAATTTTGAATAAATATGTATTATTATAACTTTTTAAAATTAAAATTTAAGATTATAAATCACAATTTCACCGCCACAAATGTAGCCCGCTAAACTTGGGTGCGCGGTCTGAGAGTACTCAACTGAACACAAATTATAGCACAAATCGAATACCAAAAGCGACATGCAATTCTAGATACCGACTTTCTAACGTAGCGGTTGAACTTTTTCTGTTGGGTGAAAGATACAGTTACGAATACATTATTTTCAGACGTATTATTTTGTCATTCAAAGACACAATACTCTCACTGAGAACAGGCTCCGACGAACAGGAGTGAACCGGTGTGACCTGTTTAAGCCCCACACTTTTACTGCTCGTTACCACCTCATCACCTATGCCACTTACGGTACAGTGTGATCCATCATTACACTCGCACTACTGTACTGTACTCACTACTGTACTGTACTCACTACTGTACTGTACTCACTACTGTACTTGTACTAGTGTGCGGTTTATCACCGTCGGGGGGTCGAGGTGCGTGGTGTGAGAGGTGTGCGGGAAGGTCAGCCAGCAAGCAACTGAGCCTCGTCAGATCAATGGAGGCTCACACGGCTGCTTCGCCGACCTCGCGCTCTTCTCGCTCTTCTTTCTTGCGTGCTCATCCTTTCGTTGTCTCCTCCTCTCTTTCGTACTGAGAAACCGTTTTAATTTCCCCTCTTCGACGCTCTTTGACTTTTTCTGTTTGTCTGGTGTTCTTTGTTTCTTCCTTTTTAATTTAGGATTTCTTAGATTCCCTCTTATACGGTCTGGGATTTGGTATTCGTCCGATGCCTGTCTTGTAATTTTAGAGTTACCGGTGACTTGTTTTGGCTCATCCTTTTCATCACTAGATGCTCGTCTCTTTCGTAATGGTCTGCAGTATCTCTGCTTCTGCGATAAATAGACAATTATTAGTGTGACTTTTAACTGTTAATTACATTCTTGATGATTTGAAATTCGTTATCTTATGTTGCATTCCCGCGTGTTCCTTTTTGTCAGCTGTTCTCTCATAGTTCCGACTATCTCCTTCATTCCTGGAATTACTTCTATTCTACGTATTTCGTAGAATTTTACTAGTCTCTTCCTCCGTTTTTCTTATTCATGTCATTCACTAATTCCCTCATTTCTCGGAAACTTTCTCAACCACGAAGTCTTTTCCTTAATTTTCTCATCTCATTTTTGGAGCTTTGGATCACTTTAATTAAGAGCTGCCCACCTTTCCAGTCGCGGTATCCGTTCTACGTGCGTTGCTCTTCCCAAGAAGCGGCTAGCGTCCTGGACTAGAGGAAGCAAGTCGGTCGCGCGGTAGCCGCCTATTGAAAGACTCGTCATTTGGGCAGTGGTAGGTCCTGAAACGGAAGGCTGATGCAGTCTTACACTCTTCTTCTCTCCGTAAATGAGTATTAGTAACTTACGTTTATGACTGGGCTTAGTAGTCACAGGTTAAAATTTGCGGCACGGTAGACAATTTTTAATACATTTTCGTTTCTTAATTGTGAAGGATAACCGTGTTATTTTTAGGATAACACCCTTAGGATAGGTTATGAAAAATTATACACATGCTAGTACGTGTTTTGTAAGTTATGCTTATGCTCGTACGTGCTATGTAAGTTATGCATATGGTCGTACGTGTATGTAAGTTATACAGCTGCTCGTAAACTTCAGAATTCTATATCTATAGGATAACCAAGGAACCACTGAACTTTCTCGGGCTCAAAAGCAGGTAACGATTAAAATTATCCATTGCAACAGTGTTGAGAAACCATAGTTCGTAATTTGGTTACTCTAACCTTCGCGGTAATAAACAGAGTTACAAAGCGCCAAGCTTCCATCACTCAACGACAAATTGCATCTGCAGCTCCGATATGTGTCATTGAGCAAAATTAGCGTTGAAGTCGAAATATTCAAAGTCAAGTAAAAACCAGAAGCAAGCGCAAGAAAATCTCAAATCATCAGTGTACGAGCAAACGCATTGAAAATAATTTCGTACCTGCGTGTTTTAACTCGGTAAACCAATGAAGTGTTTGCGTTATGACTTCTTTTCGCTCGCACGATGGTGTACGTGATATACTTGCATATTAATGACAAGAAAATGTCTTTTTAAAATCCAACGAACTCAACATCAAAGCACATTAAAAATTATAGCAAAAATTCTCGCTCATTGCTGATAAAATAACATGAAACCCTATTGCGTTTCATTTTGACAAGCGTTTCTAAATTTAAAAGCACTGCCCATGAATTACCAACCCAACATCTGGTGCAGTAGCGCTGTTTTATACGAGGTGTCCGTCGAGAATATTATTCCAACAAAAGTTTGTCCTCATCCTGACCATCCCTCCAGCAGTGACGCTAAATGCCGTATGTTGAGGAGAGTGTGAGAGTAACATTGAAAACAGTAGTACACACATACTCGTAACAAAGATAAGTACCACTTTATTTAATAGAGATGTGCAGTTTCATTTCAGTTAGTCAGTGCAAAAATCTCTGAAGGAATACACCACCGAGTATAGCATGGGGCCACACAAAAACATGCTAGGGTTAATACCGAGATTACAACTAGCGCACACTCATTCGTAGGTTATTTTCTAATAAAAGCGTTGGTACAAATATTGATTAGTATTCATGTACCAATATGCTGCGCTGAAGAGCAGAACGAAACGATTTTTCTTTCTGTAAGATTAATACCCGTGACGTTCAAGTTACGGGCTTACTAGATAACAGAGTAAAATATCCAAGTTGTCTGTCTTCAAGTTCGGTACTGACCTCCACCTCTCGTCATCCAGGTTCGCGTTTCAGGTCTAAATTTTCAATTCTTAAGATGGCGCAGAAATTCAGTTTTCAAAGAATGGTCCAGTTTTGGTTTTTCAGCCACGTCCCGCTCATTTTAGTATCAAATCCATCTCAGTTTCACACTAAAGAGATGTTCCCCTTTCTCTGGGTTTCGGTCGGAAGTCCTTAGCATTGTCCTCACTCTGTTAGACTGTTCCAAAATAATGTTACTCTAGCCTGCGAACGTAAAACAAACTTTCATTCTTCTACATCTTCGAATATTATCTAAATTTCCCATACGCCGTCGGTAAAAATATTTCCTTCGAATAACAACCACCTGTACGTAACTGCTGTAAAATCCTCATCTTGCTCCCTAACATGTTCGTAAAACAGATGTGAGGCTCGCCCCTGAGTTTTTTCTAGCGACTCTACGTACAAAGTGGCTTTTATATTTTTATTTCATCGCGATTTGGTTGTCTGTCCTATAATATTGACAATAGATTCACTCAAATTTCCCTCGCTTAAGATATGAGTCCAATTTTATCAGTTCTCTATGTATCATGTAGAAGAACACCACATGAAATTTACACTAGAATGGACAAGTTTCACGAACCTGTGTCGTATCCAATTAATTTAGTATAAAGGATCAGCACAATTAATTTAATAAAAATTTAATTTTAATAACTACTTTAACTCTCATAAATCCGTTCTTTCTTGCTGTTGGTTTTGATAAGTGTAGTTTATCTGTTGCATTTATCTATTGCAAAAATACACGAAGCAATGAAAACGTCTCTGTTTCTGTTCATACTGCTTTAATTAGACCTCGCAGGTGATGGGACACAGTGGATGAGGTGAAATGGCGGCAGATGGCCGGACTTTCTGAGAGCGTGCATTGACTTTTATGATGATTGTACTGCTCTCACGTAAATCTATTGAACATTCTGTGCATTTCTCGTGAAATTCCATAGAACGTCTTTCGAATAAGTCGCAGAGATGCTATCTCTTAAGTAACATGAAAGCTGAGTAGCTTGATATTTGTAGAATTGGTTTTCTATCTGAGAGGGATAGTCGGTTCGTAAAATATACTGAAAGAAATGTTGTCAATGCTAAGAGTATTGAGAAATGGTCGGAAGTAGCATCTATGAACCTTTTATTAGAGGCTCACTGCAACATCAACGAGCGATATACAAGTGCACGGAGGAGAAGGAACCAAACGGAAATGCTGCAATGTTTGCCTGTGATTAGTCTGGCGTTCGAAGCTGGTGTACATGTCAAGGAGCCTTCTACCACCGAGGCGTCGAATTACTACGGCATTGGCCAGGCTTCTATTGACACACGTGACGTAGAAACGAGGCATACTGAAGGAAACTGCGGTTCGCTCTCTAATTTCTTGTCACGAGCATCAAGTGTACGGTTTTTAAGCATGGGTATGACGATAGACGAGGAAAAATGCAAATAACAATTTACGTCACATCCCGAGTGAAAATAAGGCAGTGAGTGATACATGGTCGGTTTGTTATTATCAAAACCGTATTCATAGAGTATTTTTAAAATCCACAGGAATTTACTAAAGGCATGAAGTAGCAGGAAAATTCTTCATAGCAACAGGCTTTGGAAAAAAAATCCCAAGATACCCAAAAATGATGACGCCTCTACGATACTGCCAATAAGATGTGTACTATAAAATTTTAAACCATTCGCACGTTTTTTAAATCAATTTTGACGGAATAAATATAATCCGTTCTGTTATCTATTGCTTGTAAAATTTGTTCAAAGACGTCTGAGCACGCTCTCCTTCCTACCTCAGAGCTGCTTAATTAATTCTTTAACGCGTGATCCTGGACCAAAACCTTGAGTCATATCCTCGTGACATCAATGACTCGCATTGTACTAGAGCACACTGGCTTACATGTTCGTTTCAATGCATATTATCGTCCCTCTATATTTCACGTAGTACGAATAGTGTCGCTAACTATACGGTATTTTTTACCGTAGTATTCGAGAGATAATAAGGGATTATTTCGATGTTTGTGCTGCTATCTTTGAACGGATTCATCTTATAGCTCACGGTTAACGAAAAACCTTGAAGCAATAATTTGTTACTCCGATGTTTCTTAGTTTCTTGAAAATAATTTCGAAGCGATGCTCTAACATTAATAGCATTTTAGGGCGTAGTTTGGTACTCGTACCTTCGAATAGATATTTTTCTTCTCTCACTTTCTTCTACGTTTCTTTAAATGATATAGAACATTGTTTTTTTTTTAATCTTTCACCTCATATTATTAAAGTTTAGTAACGGCGATATAATTTAAGGTTATTAGCATCCGGTACACTGATGCCACAGTATCTTACTGCAGAACATATCGAATATCAAAAACTCTGCTGGAATTCCCTTTGTTGAATATCTGTTGCTGTAATCCGTAGTGCTATATCCTGGAAACTCAACTAAACGAGCATGCCTTCATTACAACCTTCCTAAGCCAGTAGCCATTTACGTCAGTTTTCTCACTCGATGAGTTCTTTGGGCGTAAAGCCTTAGAAAGCATACTGTCAGTGGCCAAGTCGTGAGATTACAAAGGTAAGCAGAAAAGGATTCGAACATGCTTGTTCGGTTTGAAATTTGCAAAATATCGAGAGCAGGGATTCATATTGATTAAGATCGGATCACTTGGATCTCGGAAGAGCAAGGTATTCTTTGCCATAGTACACAATTTTCTTGTAATATGCATAATGGCAAGATTATATTTCTAATCCAGGAAATATTCATGCATGGACGAGAGCAAATCACAGGTGTGTTGGGAATGGAGATGGATAAACTGTAAAGATAAGCAACACTTTTTGAGAGAGAAGAATGACTCACAGCAATAAGGCCTGCTTGATTATCATGATATAGTCCTATCCGTGGCACCTGTGATAATCCCCATCATCGCTGTCCGTTATGCTTGTCGACTTGGAGGGCGGCAACGAAAGGTGTCTCTCTTCTCTGCCAGCCCTGTGTCATCTTTTAGACTCTTCATGGGTACTTAACGAATGGGTCGCGACTCAGCCGTCGAAAGACCTGGTCCTAACTCGAAGGGCGACGCAGCGAAAAAAGGAGCATTCCATGTACATTGAACCCCAGTTTTCGCATGGGCCGGGAGACCACACCGTGGAAAAACTCCGAGCTGCTCTTTAAAAGTTCTGCGAAATGATGCGTCCAGGCATTGTCAGACCATCCAAAAGCACTTAACCTTCACCCGTACACATGGTAACTTAGGCACCACAACCTGGAACGGCGCAGAGGGGCAGGCCAAAATCTTCACAACAAACTCCACAAGAAATTTATCTTCTTCTCGGTTGACCACGTACAAACCTACTTCGCTCTACACAAAACGTCTGAATCATTCTGTTATGACATAAACATTACACAAAAAATGAAGCTTGTAAATAGCGGCGTGGACGACGTAGTTATCGCATCTACGTCAGAACAAGAACACAAGGAACATCTACGATAACGTTTACACGCCTGAATGAAAAAGATCGTCAATTAATCCCGAAAAATGTATCATCGAAGTACCAGAACTGCATATTCTTTGACCATCAATATTCCTGATGGAAGGTGAAGGTCTCTATTGCGAAATGTGTTTAGCTGCGACAAGGACATGCGCCAATATATCTTCGATGTATAGTACAAAGCCGAGCTCACGTTTTCACTATAATAGCTGCGAATGAAGATTACAAAGTTTGTGGATATACCCGCTTGAAAACAGTATTCAAAATTAGGGATGCCTGTTTTCATTATTTTGTCTTTTTGACTACGAAACTGAGATTAACAGTCGAAATTTTTCTAAAAAAAATTCAGTTATGAAAATGGAAGGACGATCAGGACAAACATTGATCTCACAATTCACTTTTCCTTTTGGTTAGTGAGGGTGTGGCGTTTTTATGACTTTAAGAAAAATGATTTCATGCCCATCTTTGCAGCGTTGATTTTATTTTGGACTTCTTTTCAGTATGAATTGGGCGATTTTCACTTTAATAGTTAATGCAGCTCATGACGACCTTACGACACTTTGTAGTACTTTGAATTTGGTGAGTAGCAAACAGTTTAGCACTTCAGACACAAGCTACTGTATTTTATGTAATCTGGCGTTCAGTTTTCTCACGTAAAGCAGGTTTCTTAGGGTAATATACGTAATGTTCAACTTCTGTATTCACTGAACTAAAAAAAATTGTCAGCATTTTCAGTATATTTTGAAGCAAAACATGTAATGAGACAAAGTTGAACACTTAAAATATGAGTAATAACTACAGGTAGGAATATTTTGCAGAGGTAAACAGAGCAGGTTCGCTTCTTTGAACAAAGGGAATAGTGCACACGGTTCCAAAATGTTTCTTACTACACGAGCCAATATGTGAGGAAAAACTACAGGCCACAAAAATGACAAACTGCAGAGTTCAGCCGTTGGCTGTATGGCAGTTATAAACGACGAGCCGAAATATCAGTCAATAACCGTGTGTTACTATACATATTTAGTCCTATTTGCCTTTCAACTCCATCGTATTCAGCACAAACTACATTTATTATTATCTTTGCGAAAGCTCTTTAAGAGTTTTATTCTGCATTTGTAAACTTATTGCCGGAGGCTCGTAAAATGATCAAAATAAAAGAAGAGTTCAGCTTGAAGCGGGGCTGGATCGGTGGTCACGTGGCCTCCTGGAATCAGAGGCGGCGTTGAAGTTCCTTCGGGAATGGCGTCGTAAGCCAAGCATTCCGGAGGTTAGGAATGGGAATCTCCTTACGTTAACAAGTCGATCTAGTCCATATGGTGAACATTTTGGGAGGAAGAAATTTCCGAAATGCTTGTCTAAGTTTTTACGGAGCGAATGTAAAAGATTTAACTTTTCCATTAAACTTTTAAACAGAGCAGGAATAATTTTTGATTTTTAAGATGAAATGCGTGATATTATTACAGTTCTAGCGAGATACTCTACTGATTCAGTATGAATTTCGAGTCTAGATAATGAAATTGATGCCGATAGATGAATTCAATCTAGTTCTGTTCACACAAACCAAACAGTGTTAAACTTGACTGAAATGACGAAACGAAGCGACATTTTTATTTTTCTCAATTAATGTCGGCACTAATTGTTAATTCAGCTTAATGAAAGTTTTTTTTGCGCAAGGAAAAAATCCATGAAAAATTCACGGAACATTTTTTTGTGTAGGATGTATGCTTAGCTTTAGTGTTTTATTTTTCATTTAGAAATTATCAGCTTTCATAGTGACCGAATATTTTCGATGCTCAGAAACTGACTCCTGCGAGCGAAATTTTATGGTGCAACAGAGTATTTACATCCAATAACTCAGGTATTTACATCAAATAACTCAGGTATTTACATCGAATAACGCAGGTATTTACATCAAAGAACTCGGGTATTTACATCCAATAACTCAGGTATTTACATCAAATAACTCAGGTATCGGTTTTCACGCGTAGCGAGAGGTAACCAACGCGCTGGAGTGAGTATTCCACACACAAGTACTGCACATACAAGACACATTTATTTCTGTATGGAATTTTCGTATATTTCTGTGAAATTCACTAACACTCACAGAAATGTTCTTCCTTATGATGCAGAATTTTGCCTGAGGTTTTGGTCTCTAATGGTGTAAAATTTGGCGCCTAATCGCTTACGTAGATGTAAAATTTGGCTACTGATCAAATACGTAGATGTAAAATTGACCTCCTGATACTATATGTATTATAGATGTAAAATTAGGCTCCTTACACATATATAGGTGGAAAATATATGTAGATGTCTGATCCCACGGAAGTGAGTCAGTATCAGCGTAGTTCCATTTTAAGATAAGAATGTGTTACATAGCTCAGAATTTTATTAAAAACTTTTTCCTGCACAACTGCTACATTTTATCTTGAAACTCCTGTATGTGTACGCGCATCGAGTTGAGACTTAGCGAAGTGTGAGTTTTCCAAAACTTAAACGTTCATGACTTGTTCTAGTATCGCTTCTCTTCAAGTGTACTCGTAAATTGATGGAATCCATATTTTCCAAGCTTGTTTTATTCGTAAAACGATGAATTTAATAATTCTAGCCAACAAAAAAAATGAAATCACTATCACTAAAGCACCAACAAAATCTAGGATTCAGTCTCAATTTCAGCAGCTGACTTAACTTCAATAATGATCATTTAAAAACTATTTGCATTCGCTTTGAACGCATGCGAAGCTTCAAACAACGCAAATGTGAAAAAACTGTAAAATGCACCGCTTTTGTAAAATTCAACGAAATTACTGAGGGATGGACATCATTACTGGACTACAGAGCGTTAATTGGAGTGAGATGAATGAAGAAGTTGGAGTCGGTGTTTTGAGAATGCGTGACCTAGAAGATGTAAATTATTATTTACTACCGACAGCATCTTTGGTTAACTTTATTATTGGCGATGAAAATTGTAACACTAACAATAAAGTTACAATGGATCCGTGAATATTGGAGACAGTAAATTTCAACGCATCAGTTGGTAGAGTCAATGCTACAAAGGAGCAAATGAGTCAAATGAGTCGGTAGAGTCAGTGCGTCAAAAAAAGCGGCGTTGACTTCGAAGAAAAAATATGATGATCAACACAGGCGTCTGAGAATCATTTGGGATCAAAAACTTCACAAGTCTGCGGATATTACCATTTTTACTGCACATCTTGTAGATTGAAGACTTAATGGGTTCATTAATGTTTAATTACATTTCTAAAGACTTTGCAACCTTATGAGGCATTTATGATCAATTTCGCTAGTTATTCTGAGCAACGATCCTGTGTTGGGATAGTTTGGAGTTTGTTGAGATTTGTGTTTGAATTTGCGGCCATTTTGCGACGATTATAAGTTCTCATGGCGCGACCATATCTCCTATAGTTACCATACCTCCAAGTGCTAACGTAGCGCTAAGTGCTGTCATATCGAGTGCTACCAAGCCTTCTAGTGCTACCAAGCCTTCTAGTGCTACTTCACCTGCAAGTGCTACTTTACCTGCAAGTGCTACTTCACTTGCAAGTGCTACTTCACCTGCAAGTGCTACTTCACCTGCAAGTGCTACTTTACCTCCTAGTGCTACTTTGCCTCCTAGTGCTACTTTGCCTCCTAGTGCTACTTTGCCTCCTAGTGCTACTTTGCCTCCTAGTGCTACTTTGCCTCCTAGTGCTACTTTGCCTCCTAGTGCTACTTTGCCTCCTAGTGCTACTTTGCCTCCTAGTGCTACTTTGCCTCCTAGTGCTACTTCACCTCCTAGTGCTACTTCACCTCCTAGTGCTACCTTGTCTCCAAGTGCTACTATGTCCCATAATACTACGTTATCTCCAAGTATTCCCATATCTTCACGTGCTGTCGCCAGGAACAACACACTAGTCCCTTCTCTGCTAGTCCTGCACTCCTCAAAGGTAAGGAGGGTTTCTTTTGTTGAATATTCTTACTTTTCTCTGCCACTTGAGTATTACTGAGCAACAGGGCCGTCGGATGGCAGAAACCTAACCTGCTCTCAGTGTCTGACCGATGTAAATAAGAATTCTAAATTTTAATTTTTAAATGATTCATGGGGTTCGCGTTAGTTGTGTAGCTCCTGAGTTATGCTAAAGGATTACTTTCAGAGCTGGAATGATACGAAGGAGAAAGCCGTTGCACTGTTGGAATAACTTTGGAATGCAGCCACAAGACTGGCGTTCATTACTTCCAGATTTTAACGATTTGAAGCTATCAATGAGGTGAAGTGTATGAATCTTATAGATTTTTACACTGCTCGATAAAAGCACACGTTTCCCTATCATCAATGAAATGTGTAATTTTTTAGGTAGCAAAGGATCCATTATCAAATTCTATCTATATGATTATTCGTTTTTGTGTCTTAAAAATTGCAATAACTGTTCGCTCAACGCATCGGAGTAGTACTTTTTAGCTTATATAAAAAGAAAACAACAGCAATCTGTCAGGCAATGATAAGAATGAAAGACTTGTAAACAGTGATATTTGTACATCTTAAAGCATTTTTCCCAAGTGGACAGCTTTTGTTGGAGTAGCTGTCCATTTGAGTACTCGGGTGCTTCAATAACATCCCTATGTTGCGGAGACTCTGAGTCCTACTGGGCTCCCAAGCTGAAAGCTCTAAGTCCCTCGAGCAGCGAGCGTGAGAAAGAGAGGCGCCCTGGCCAATGATGACGTCTTCCATCTCAAATCACCGCCCTCAACTGAAAATCCATTCCGAATTAAGTAGTAATAAGCACCGTATACGATTTTTACAGTTTTTTTCCTAGTGTACTTCTAGTTAAAAAAAATCAGTTTGTTGTGTGCTTTCCTTCAATTTTTTAACCAACAACTTACGCGATTTTTAGTGTGAGACTGGCGCTTCGATCGATGAAACAGCCGCTCGAGTTTTCAATGCCATTTGCGGACGCTGTGCGTCGCTCGTTGTGAAGTAAATCCCAAGTCGGGAGTAGCAAATGAGTCTTGCGCTCTCAGAATTTCCTGCAGCAGTTCCTCAGGACTGGCCGTTAACGCGTCTTTTGTAACGATGCTTATTTTCTGGGGGTAAAATGGCCGTCCGATGAGTCATTGTATGAAACCTGTTAGTGCATCCTCTCGGCACCGTAATTTTCTTTTTATTTTAAATGCGAGGTTTTGGAGTGCATGCTCTTGGCATATGTTTCAAAATGTTCCCTGCGATTTGAAACAGGGACCAAAGCAAGAATTAATTCTACTGTTACGTAATGGTTTGCTTGTGTGTTAACACTCTAATACCAATTGCGTTTAAACAGAACCCTCATATTTGAATATTAAAATAACTAAAGCCATTAATCTAAGTACAGAAAGAGAGTAAACATGAAAGAAGTATGTCTACCTTCGAAACCCGAAAGTGTCTCCAAATTCAAACCTACCTTGTTATGAAACAACATAACCATGGAGCAACCAAACGCAGGGAACATGTACACGTTCGGCGCACATCGCTAGCAACGTGATGGCAAGTTGGCTACAAAAATTGTAAGAAAATCCAGAAGAATTAGGTAAGAGGCTGGGTCTAACAGTAATTTGCTCAATTGGCGCATTAGTATTTTATGACATGACCGTATATCCCATGGCTTACAATTTCCTTGAGACGTATTACTGTTAGTGAAAGAGTCAAGTGATGAATAGATTCGTTCTGCCATGGACAGTTACTTATGTATTTATTTGGTGACTTTTACGCCATCAGCCTTTATTGTTAAGTGAGAATGTTGAAATGACTCGCGCTGGGTCCCTCTTTATTCCGGTTGCGTGTGATACTCTTATTCCTTTGTATATTGCGAGTACAATCACGCTTGAAAATTCATAATTTGCAACTATTGCTGTGACTGAAAATTTCTAGCTTCCTCTGAGGCGGTACAGAATGATAACCCCTCGCTCGAGAGGCTTAATGATGCAACCCTGCAATTCACGGTGACTTCACTGCCTTCAGATACATGACTCGTGAATGGTCGATTCATGTCGTGACAGGTCTAAGAGGGAAGAGTGAAGCGTTAAAACTTCCTTTAATCGAAAATTTGACAAGTTTACTCGACTGAAGGGGAAAAACACAAGTTCGGTAACCATCAGTTAACTCGTCCTTGTCGGGGGAAGGGCTAAACAAGATGCGTCTTGTCGATCGGTTTTCTGTGCAGGCGTGAGGTTCTTTCGAATCGTTTCCGGGTACGCATTCTGATGTCCAAGTCCTAGATTAAACCTTGATGGACGCTAAACACGTTTGAATGTAACTAACATCTGATCATTCTCACAATCAATCGACTGCCTGATGTCACGAGACTTCCCTGTTGTCACATTAGCGCCGCTGTGGAGCTGTTTTCCTGTGCAGTTCTGCCCGAAATAAAAGAAACACTATTATGAAAAAAGCTTATTTCAAGAAAATTAATTTTCGAAATAAGGGATGCGCTAGTTCTATTGGACTTGCTTAACGTTTCGATCCAGTACCATGTACATTGGGACGCATAAATGGAATAGTCACTCAGAATATTTTGCAACATGATTTTAAATTTTTCATTCAGCCTGCGCGCTATACCGTGCGCGCGTCATTCAGCCTGCACGCTATACCGTGTGAGGGACATTCAGCCTGCGCGCTATACCGTGTGCGGGACATTTAGCCTGCGCGCTATACCGTGTGCGGGACATTCAGCCTGAGCGCTATACCGTGTGCGGGACATTCAGCCTGCGCGCTATACCGTGTGCGGGACAGTCAGCCTGCGCGCTATACCGTGTGCGGGACAGTCAGCCTGCGCGCTATACGTGTGCGGGACATTCAGCCTGCGCGCCGGTCCGTGTGCGCGTCATTCCATCTCAGTCCGTCATGGCAGCCATCCGTCGCGGCCTGAAGTCGCGGCCTCCTCCCTCACTCTATCGATTTTCGTGCAGAGCGACAGCCCACAGAGGATGACGCCTCTGCGTGGCCCCACCGACGGGGGACTGCGTGACGCTCTCCCCTGTAGCATAGATACGCCGAGTGGCCGAGGCTGACTTTGTTGCTCGCTCTGAGCTGACTTTGTTGCTAATGCTGACTTTTTTACTCGGCTCTCCCTGTAGCATAGATACGCCGAGTGGCCGGGGCTGACTTTGTTGCTCGCTCTGAGCTGACTTTGTTGCTAATGCTGACTTTTTTACTCGGCTCTCCCTGTAGCATAGATACGCCGAGTGGCCGGGGCTGACTTTGTTGCTCGCTCTGAGCTGACTTTGTTGCTAATGCTGACTTTTTTACTCGGCTCTCCCTGTAGCATAGATACGCCGAGTGGCCGGGGCTGACTTTGTTGCTCGCTCTGAGCTGACTTTGTTGCTAATGCTGACTTTTTTACTCGGCTCTCCCTGTAGCATAGATACGCCGAGTGGCCGGGGCTGACTTTGTTGCTCGCTCTGAGCTGACTTTGTTGCTAATGCTGACTTTTTTACTCGGCTCTCCCTGTAGCATGGATACGCCGAGTGGCCGAGGCTGACTTTGTTACTCGACCTGTAGCAAGTTTTTTTTAGAGCGTTATGGCTGTGTTGCTTAACGTTTTATATCGTACACACTCGTAGTTGTTTTGCGTGTTGTGACTTTCACGAGGAGACATGTTGTGACTTTCACGAGGAGACATGTTGTGACTTTCACGAGGGGACATGTTGTGACTTTCACGAGGGGACATGTTGTGACTTTCACGAGGGGACATGTTGTGACTTTCACGAGGGGGCATGTTGCGACTTTCACGAAGGGGACGTGTTGCGACCTTCACGAAGGGGACGTGTTGCAACTGTCAGAGTGCCTGAAGCTTCAATTCATGGAGCAGCGACTGAAGTAGGATATGAAGTCTCGATTTTTTCAGCAGCTCTCGCAGCGACTCTGCAGTGGCCGTTCCCGAACACCCAATTTTAGCGGCTTTTATGGCACTCGTATCACAGCTACGCGATGTCCCTGGTAAAAATTAATCGCCACCGCATTAGGTGGGGAACAATTGCCCAAATCTTAATTGAAAGAAAGGGCATAGTGAGACTCGAGCCGGAGAATAGTTGCTAATTATTAGCACCTACACTTCGCTGTTGTTGTTTAGTACAGGAATGTACCGTCAGGAGAGGAATTTATCAATTCCTTTGAACTCGAATAACGAATCCCGTCGCTGAGCAGATCCTTTTTCCGAAGTATTCGTATTGTCGAGCTGAACGTCTGTCTTATAACTAAGGAATTTCCTGAACCGACAGACAGACGACGTTTGACCTAGAGCCCTTTACTGAGTGTCTACTTTAACGCAGCGGAAATTTGTTCTCACACCAACTGTGCATTGATTCACGCCTTGTGTAAGCAAATAATATTGTAGCTTGAGATGAAATAAGCAGAGAATATTGTAGCTTGTGATGTTATCTCGCATGAACTTGAGACACACGCTAGACGGATGTATCTCTCAACCCCGAGAAATAGCATCTGAGCAGAGAGCGGGAGAGATCGGTTCTTAATTGAGGCGAAGGGTCTGGCAAGCTTCTCCTGCAGCGAAGGTTTTAGTACTACCATCACGTTTGCGTGAAAAGCTAACTAAAGATTGCTTCGTTAATGAATTAACTGAAGTACTCCAATTGCGCCTGCTGATGGTTGGTGTGGGTGAGGTCGGTACCACAAGGCTTCTGGATGCCTTTTAAAAGGGCACCATGGCGCATTGGTTGACGGGGTAGCCCCTAAACTGGGAAGCAAGGAATCGACTCCCGGCTCAGGCACTGATCTCACGTAACCACGGAGTGCTTCCCTTGTAAAAGGAGGCTTAAACCTCGCGTCCCTCACTCATCAGTAGTTAAAAGGCATTAAACCTCAACGGTAAGACATATTCGAAATAATAAAGGTACTTTTTTATCAGTCTACATTCAACCAGTCTGCAATACGAATTAAATTCGAATTTTACTAATTACGTTATTTTCTCGTTGAGGAAAAGTTGCGGCCGGTGAATCAATCACAATTCAATTGTTTTTCATGGAGTCAAACGTCGTTGAAAATATCCTACATCGTAGAACATTTGGGTTGTAGATATACCTGCATTCTTGACTGCATCTATAGCAAGGGCAAGCACTGTGCAGCTAACATTAAGACCTCGGATGACTGCAATGTTGTCAGTTTCAAGTTTTTATCCCCTTCACTTTGAAGGTCGAAATTTTATCGAAAATTTTACTGAAGCAGATTCATCTGTGACCGAATGCAAATGCTAAAAAATCGGACCAAAAGCATTAATTTGCGGTACATAAAATCGCAGTTATAACATACTTCCGCTATCTCAATCAGCGGAGTAAGTGCTTGTAGCGCCGCAGGAAATTTTTACAGGGGTGATGCGCTCAAATTATACAAAATATAATTCATGTTTGGCTTTTTTATTGGTACATTATTCTTAATGACTACACATATGAAATGCTTGCGTAGAGGAGGGAATAATAAGTATCTGCCATTTATTTGTATAGCATTCTACTATGAAAGAAATAAGTGATTAACCACTAACGGTGGCTAGTTGTTAGCTGCGGGATACTTTATAAATTTTTCTTTATCCAATTTATACGCAGGCTTCATTTATTAAATATTATTAGAGAACATTGTTTCTTGGTACAGGAAAGTACTTTCTCGCTAAACAAACCTCCCTGAACAGTGTCAAATTTTAAAACTGGATAAGGGCGAACGTTTGAAATGAGCAGAAAATGACAAGTGCTGGAAATTTTACAGTTTGTGGAGGTTTTAATAACCATCTTCGTAATATTTTATTTCCTACTGGATTCAAATTCCGGGTGGTAAAGGATACACCCTCCCCCCCATATTGATGAGGATTTTCCTCCCTCATATCCTGGGGACTGCGCTCTCCGTGGGGTGTTGGTGAAACTGCCGAGCTTCTCTCGAGGGGGTAGGAGCAAAATGTTTGCTGTGGTCAGCGTCCGTGCAGACAGGGTACGGCAAAATGGTCTGACACGTTTCTTGATTTCATAAAAGCGAAATAAAACAAAAGAAAGACCAAGAGTACTTTTAGCCTGAAACTAAAAGAAAATTACATTGTATACATATAAATATAGCAAATGAATATACTTCTGTCCGGTCTTTATTACATTTTACTGCGTTAAAAAAAAGAAGAAAAAAAAAGAAAATGACAAATGTTTCAGATCATTTTACCAAAGCCAGTAAGCTTGGCCTCCACACCCATAGGTGGCGGGTAGTGGTCCCCAGAGATGCCCTGAGCTACAGGCTGGCACTAGCTAGCACCATCTTTCGTACCTTAGGGGCTAGAGTTGTACCTTACAGTTCACAGTTTCCTTTCTTTTCGCAAGCTGACTTTAATGTTCGAGTTGCAGATGGGAGCCACTTCTGCCACACGAGAACAAACTGGCAACAAATTTTTAAGCATCAGAAAATGACCAGGAAGTGCTTGCAAACTTCACACTTAACAAGGTGCATGCATCAAATAACAAAAACAACTGATTTTTCTTGAAATTACAAATAGGCATTGACTTTAGCTATAGCGCGTAGTGAAGGTTGGTTAATTTCTATATTGATTTCTTCTTAGATATTCTATCAAGTTATTGTCATGAGGTCAATAAATGTGGATTGAGATTTATGGTGTGAGGTACTCACCTTGGTAAGAGATGCATGATTCTGTGTTCTCAGTAATGCTTGTTATCAGACTTTACTGTCATCAAGATATATCATAACTTAGAGATACTATAGCCAAGCGTTATCAATGTTGTTCTTCGGAATTATTTATGAGGAAAATGAATGTTGAGGTGGAAATTAATTCGTTGCTACGTTGTTTGAAGTTTTAGAAGCAAAATTTGGAGCAATTTCTGAAGTTATTTGTGCCCACTAAATTGGCCCAACGGCATAAAAATGCTTCAAGTCAGATTTATGTATTTTAAAACTTAATGGCCCACAAATTTGACGGCCATGAAAGTGTGACGGTGGTACTTTTGTTGTACTACCTCCTTTTAACAAGGTTTTCGTTTTTGAGCTTGTGTTTTGAAATCTATTGAAAAAGTTTCCCCTGCCAAAGCTATCTATAATTTCATAATTTTCATCAAGTTGATAGCGCATTTTATGGAGACCAATCAGAAGTTTTTGCAGTTGGTGTTTGAGCGTAATTTTTTAAATGGCTTCCATAATGCCGTCCCAAAAATTCGCACGTTACCACCGCGTTATTTCGGCGAACTACAGCCGTGTTGGCTTCTTTTGTGCGAACTCTCTCGTGCGCATATTCTCTTATGTATATTCTCATGTACATATATTTGTGTCTTTTGCATAAGTTTTCTATACTAGACTGTTTTTGTTCGTGCAAGCCTTGCTTTCGAAATTGAAATGTCCCTGTTAATCGGTATGATAATAATAATAGCTATAATACTATGATAATGATAATAGCTATAATAATCGTTATAGTAATAATAATGATGATGATGTTATAGGAAGTTTAAAATATTTCAATAATCATCGGTTTTCAAAGGCTGAGCTGAAATTAGAGCGTAGAACTTGTTAGCTTTGGATCACACTCAAGCTATGTTACAAAACCGAAGCTTTTCAACTTTTTAAGGTTGCAAAGATAACTTAACGTAAAAGCCACGCGTAGATGCAATTATTTAAAAGTTTATTTCTTATGCTCATTAGTTTTACGGAGCCACAGAAAGCTTTCTTAAAGTGCTGGTGAGGCATAGAAAATGAAATGCTCATCAGAGTCCCATGCACTGTACAAAGCCAAAACGAGTGTATTTCGCTGGAAATTCCAACGTATTTTCTCGGTTTTCATTCACTTTTTGAAGTTGAAGTCAAGAGTGAGGGTAAGACATGAGGTGAGAGTGGCGGTACGAGTAGAGCACTCCCTGTAGGAGGGAGGCTGGGGGAAATCGTCTTCCAGAGCTCCGTAGTGGGCTATGTGGCTCTTGAGGAACTGTGCTCTCTGAGTTCCACGAGGAGGAGCATGCTCTTGGTGCGTGTCCTCGTGCACGTGC
Organism: Orchestia grillus; assembly: GCA_014899125.1. Classification (NCBI taxonomy): domain Eukaryota; kingdom Metazoa; phylum Arthropoda; class Malacostraca; order Amphipoda; family Talitridae; genus Orchestia; species Orchestia grillus. Next base: position 6,380 of record VOMN01079006.1, on the reverse strand, counting down.
ACGTAGCGTGTGAGGCTAGGGCTCCTCAGTTCTTGTAGTCATGCCCGTGGTGCGTGTCGTGCACGCAGCGTGTGAGGCTAAGGATCCTCAGTTCTCGTGTTCAGAACATCTCTTGAGTGGGATACACAATGCTTGTCATAGAGGTCTGTTGAGGGCTACCTGCCGCAGTAGGTAGGACTCATCGTTGCCCTCCCTGGCTTTGTCTCTCGAGAAATGAAAGGGTCTTATGGCTCAGTAGCGCCTTATTCTACATTTATTTATCTTTCTTTTCTCCCCCTTTTTTAGTTTCTCTGCAATGCTTTAGTTTGATTTGGCCGGTTGTATCGATCTGTGTTTACCAAAATGACGTAAATAAAAATAGCTTTGGTATATAGCCTTCAAGATTGGACGGTTCCGCTATTAGAACCAACTCGAGAGAACACATGTAAATTCTGGTGAAATAGGATTCTCCTGTTGATCGTTGAAACTCGGGGCTCAGCTCGTGGTACAGAATGGAGCAGAACATGGCAACAGACACGAGCCGAGTGCCCCATTCTTGGGTTTCTACCCATGTTGCGTGCCGTCAGACCCCAATCACGCACAGGCAAACGATGAGACGTGGAGCCGGAGGGCAGGAGGTAAATAAAGAAACAGGGAGTACAACTACCACCTGTGGCTGAGGTCATCCATCCATAGCGGTGATGAGAAGAAGTACTAGATAATTTAAGAGTGGGGAGCTTGGTACAATAAGCAAGTGCGTGCATTAAACACACCTGTAGTTACAAATGTTTAATTAATCATCTTTATATCTGTGCATGAATTAAACTCGGCGTTTCAATTTGCGAACCTCGTGAAAAAGTTTAGTGTCTGCGGTCAGGGACAAAAATTCATGCTCGTTAGTTTCAATTTTCTGAATTTATTATTCTGTAAATTGACTTCCGTTCTCACATCTGCGAGTGTTTCGCCTGAGACTGTCCTACAACGAGATGTCTGAGAAGTTTTGTTAAAGTTCCCAGACCGACCAATTCAACTGACATTTTTGCTTTCATTTTGCTTTAATCTTTCAGTTCTGTGTTCATCGTGTGCGCTGTGGCAATGCTAGAACAGACTACGCACATTCATCGTGTGAGAGAGTCGGAGTGCAGCGAGACCGCATTTCCAGAAGTCGCTTGAGAGTGTGAGCGTCGCAGGACTCGTCTCTCGAGGCGAGACTGGGTCCTGCCGGGGAGGAGCTAGAGCTCGAGTGCAGTGTGGCTGATCCGTGTTGTGTTGCATGTTGCTAGGGGGCTTTGGGTTCCTTCTTTCCGCCAAATATAAATCTAATATCCTACATGGAAAGTTCATGGCGAGAAATTAATCGCATGCGCTAATCAGCGTCCGAGTTAAACGAGACTTAGATGGAAGAACGCTTGGTTGAATATTCAACGAAAAATACGACTAAATTAAAGAGTTATCGCTAGACTTTACGATGGGAACAATAGGATTTCAAGAGTTTTGTAAAAATTATCGGTAACGGCGCGAGAAAATTATTCACGTTATTTAGCAGCATGTCCATTGTTGGCAACCTCAGAAGCTTCTAAGCGCTTCTGCTACGAAAGAGCCAAGTTCTTGCGAGTACCACTTAAGATTTCTCCTCATCATCTGACACATATTCGCTCTAGAACTACAAGCTGCAAAGGCTGTCTTTCTCCGTCAACTCTTTGTAACTTAGCGCCCATTAATTTTCAATGAAATTCTGTGCGAAAGACAGGCTGCGCACCCGAGAACCTCGACACCGTACGTAGTAGGCCGCTCGGACTCTGTCAGGTGTGACCAGGCAAACGCGATCCAAAGATAGCAAAAGGAAACGGCCATTTGGTGTGGACTGTAGAGAACAGGCGAAGGTATGTGTTCCTCAACGTGTGTTCCTCAACGTGTGTTCCTCAACGTGTGTTCCTCAACGCGTGTTCCTCAACGCGTGTTCCTCAACGCGTGTTCCTCAACGCGTGTTCCTCGACCCTCTGTCTCTCGGCCCTCTGTCGCATCAACTTACACTATCATAAAATCAGACACACGCTAGGATATAAGAAGTTTGAACTATACCTCTCACGTAGCCAACAAGACATTTCCTAGCTGACAACGAAATCCAAGGGCACCTCACGGGACGTCAAGGTACCCCAATCCAGACGTCGTCCGACGTCTCTCGGTGAGGCCAGAAATGGTTGGTTGCCCTCACGGAAATGAGGTGCCCCAGGAAGGGCATGAGATGGCCCTCAATATGTGGCCTGCATCAGCCATGCAGCTGCCGTGGGTGTCATCCCGAGCTGATGTGGGGGTCATCCATCCTCATCAGGGGCCCTGCTCCCGCGCCCTCACGGCCCTGCCTGCTCAGCTCCGCTCTACTCTGTGTGGTGCGGCGGCGTGTGTGTGTGTATATGTGTCAGGCAACTTATTGGGTGAGTCAGTCTAATGTGTCAACTAATTGAGTGTGTCAGTCTGATGTGTCTAGTAATTGAGTGCGTCAGTCTGATGTGTCAAGTAACTTGGTGTGTCAGTCTGATGTGTCTAGTAATTGAGTGTGTCAGTCTGATGTGTCAAGTAATTTGGTGTGTCAGTCTGATGTGTCAAGTAATTTGGTGTGTCAGTCCGAGGTGTCAAGTAATTTGGTGTGCTAGTCTGATGCGTCAGCGAGTTTAGTGGAAGTGCTAGTCCCTCTTAATCTAACACTAAAGCCAACAGTACCCAAAACGTGTTCGTTCCATCTTTTACAATGCGCTATGATGATGAAGAGCCTTCCAACGCGTGTAATTACTTACTTTTTATTGATTTTTTGCTAGTCAACTTCGTGAACATATATTTGTCTGACATCATAACTGATTCATTTGCTTATAGTCTTCAAGAATAGGTGTTTGAAACGTGGTCGAGATTGGAACATCGATACCTCCTTCCCACTCTCGAACGCAGCGTCCACGACGACCTCGCGACCGCAGAGAGCAACTTTCGCGGTCCAGGACGACAGCAACGTCATTTCTGGTGTTGGTCTCTCTCCAGCCGCCGCAATGCTGCCCTTGGAAGACGCTATTTGTACCTCCTTGCATTACGCTGTGCAATGTTATTTTGCGGTCCCTGCAATTGTTACTTTTTAACTCTTGTTTCTTGCAAAACAAAAGAAAATGCTCGTTCATTGTACGAAACTTTGTTTCCGTATCATGTTGATGCAAACATTACTGGTTTTGTGTTGAAGAAAGGTGAAGTAAAATTCATTGACCTGACCGCGACCTCGAAGTTCTGAAATAAAATTTTTTTGTTTAGCTACAAAAACGGCAATTTTGGATTTCACCCTAGAACAAGACGAGTGAAATTTTCTTGCATAGTGCCACCAGCGGCATTCCTTGCCGCAAGAAACACTGCGTACACCATTCTAGATTAATTTCCTTGTCAACGTACATTGAATCCACAGCTTTTCAATAGTCTTCGCCGTTTTCCGTCTTGTGAATTTTAAAATCCACTTCCATTAGGATGCGGTTAGTTTTTCCTGAGAAGTCAAACGCAGCCTTACTGCCTATGTACATAAGACTGCTGCTAGTTTTTCGTTCAAAGCTAAATGAAGCCTTACCGACATAAAATCAGATAGGTAAAGGGTTAAGCTCTGAGGGCAGGCTTCACTCCTGCAAATGTCCGCTGATAATAAATAACCTCGCGTAAAGTGTTTCTCCAACGCCGCAGGTTCTTTGATGCCAAACTCGAGTTCGTTCCTAGTTCGGTATTTATTTCGTGCAGGAGAAGTTCATCAATAGCCAAATTCCAGTTTGATTCCACAGGCCTTCGTATAGCGTGCTTTACGACTTGAAGGTCGTCAATTTTCAAAACGCTTCACGTAAGGAAATGATTTTACGGTATCGAACAATACAATGCCGACAAATCTATTGTTATTTGGAGAAAAAAACCTAAAATGGTGGTGTGAAATTAAATTATAATAAGTTAAAAGTAAAATCGAGTAATTTTACAGTTGTGTAAACTTTCTGGGACTCGAATCTTACCCGAGGGCGCAGCTAACACTCCCACCCAGCAGTGGTTAAGGGATTAGTGCAATTGTGAGCATGAGTTTTTGTCCGTTAGGGACTGTAATACATCAATTCTCTGAGTGATCTGGCAAGTAAGGCTCTACTTACGGTTTTGTGAAACTCATTAAGAGAGAAAGAGATTGTTCAGGTTTCTCACTCGTGACCTCCTCGATTTACGAGCAGACTTCATCTCTGAGCAACACACTCCAGAGCTGAGCATCGAATCAAACGAAATAGACTCGGTCACACGAGCCCCGGTACTTTTTCATCTGAGCTTCCACGCTCAAAAACTCCAATCGAATCCATTTAAATTAAACGGTTGTAATATATGAACCGAATTAGATTGATAGTAATCGTCGTATAAGGTTCGAGGGAAAAAACAAGCCTCAATAGTTTACGGTAATCTTGCTCCATAGATAAAATATTAGGAATGCAGCAATAAACATCAAGAACATAAACTTGACTTTCTTCTCAAGTTACTGAGGGATGGCCGAGGCTATCTAAGCGGCACCACTCATTTCATCTTGAATTTCGCTCGGCGGTTCTTTTATTCCTTCGCTCAGAGTGTGACCAAAGTTCTCTGGTAATTATAATTTTCTGTGCCCACAGCTACACGGGAAGCAATTTTGTGCACGCACAGCTACAGTTCTCTTTCTGTACAGCCACACGGGAGACAATTCTGTTCCTGCCTGGTCACATGGAAGACGATTCTGTTTCTGTTCGGCCACACGGGAGACGATTCTGTTCCTGCACGGCCACACGGGAGATAATTCTGTTCCTGCCTGGTCACACGGGAGACAATTCTGTTCCTGCCTTGCCACACAGGAGACAATTCTGTTCCTGCCTGGTCACACGGGAGACAATTCTGTTCCTGCCTGGTCTGGCCACACGGGAGACAATTCTGTTCCTGCACGGCCACACGGGAGACAATTCTGTTCCTGTACGGCCGCACGGGAGACAATTGGCTGACTTTTAGCGAAATTTGTTTAGTTTAACTCAAGGTCACCGCACATTCACAACACTTCGGCAACTTCTGTTAAATGTTTTTTTCCTGATAATTATGTATTTAAGCTGGGCGCTGTGCTAGCACTCCTAAGAATCAACTAAATTTGTTCGAAAACATTTAAACGGCCTTCTAAGCATTAAAAATTGTCGTAAGTACATGTATAAAATACGAGACATGAAAGAAAGTCATTCTCGAAACATGAATAATTCAAACTCGTACCAACAGATTCCACGGAGATGTGCACACCTACTACATGCGTGTTGACGTAACACACCTGCCATTAGAAGCTTGGAGACGTACACACCTACAACACGCCTGGTGACGCAACACACCTGCCATTAGAAGCTTGGAGACGTACACATCTCCCATAATTTGACGTGTGAACATACACGTGTATTACAAATCTACATACGTTACCAGCGTACAGTTTGAAATGTTACGCGCCACGCCTCGTGTGAGAAAGGCAACTCCGGGCAGAGAGGTACATGAGTGCGTGCTGCTGCCGGTATTAGATGTGGTGAGAAGGGTCGAGCTCTATGGGGTGAAGAGTCTTGCTGGTGAAGCTCCAGAGCGTGGTGGACTATTGATCCTCAGCTGCTGTTGCTGCTGCCGCTGCTGCAAGTACTGGAACACAAGCTGACTGACGTAAGGTGCAGAAGCCTCAGTTCCTCTCTGCCTCTTGTTTTGCTGCCTTTTTGTCCAGTTCTATGCAGCAGGGGCGACCAAACACTCCAGAGCGTACTCCGAATTTTCCTTCACATGATCACCTTTCTCGCTGATGAACTAAGAAACTTGCATTTCTCTCGCCTGTACAGTGTGAAAATGCATGCAGTTGTTTATATTACTGGTTGCCGAGAGAGGCAAGTCCAACATCATAACGTGACTGAGCGTCGTTATTCTTCGCGTTTGAATCAGTTTGCGTTAACGCAAAGTTTGCTTCGGACTCCGTAGAGGTGCGAGTGATGTCTGTCTCAGGGGAAAATTCTCGATGACACAATNAGTTTGCGTTAACGCAAAGTTTGCTTCGGACTCCGTAGAGGTGTCTGTCTGTCTGTCTCAGGGGAAAATTCTCGATGACACAATTTCAAATTTTCGGTTGTTTCTTTCATTGAACTTTCAAGAGTATCGTCTACTTCCACTCGACTTTTTAGTTTGAATCGTGTTTTGTTTGTAACTCCTTGTCATAAATAATTCAAAATTGCATTGAAAATTCTAAGATACGACGCGCTCCTCCCTTGTCCATATTCAAAACTGGCGCGCTCTCACAGGAACGACCGTTAGTTCTGAGAGTGTGGTGAGTGGTGGTGAGTGTGTGGTGGTGAGTGTGTGGTGGCGAGAGTGTGTGGTGGCGA
>VOMN01079003.1:0-39257 GCA_014899125.1 Orchestia grillus | reverse complement strand
GGGTTGGGTTTGGTTGGGTTTGGTTATGTTTGGTTTGGTAGGTTTGGTTAGGTTAGTTTAGGTTAGCTATACATGGTAGCGACTTTTCAATTGAATTCAAACACTCCATAAAAAATCAGCAATTTAGTTCTTCTCAAGTGACCAAAATCGAATAATAAATCAATTCCTCATTGCAAAAAGAATACAAGTGAACAAATATTGCCTGCAAAGCAAGAGACTTTTTTAACATTCGATGTTTAGATCCATCTTCTTGATCACAGCAGTGGATCATCGCAAGATTGCTCTCAATTTTATTTTTGGGCCCCTGGGGTTTTTGTCTATTTATCCTTTAATTTTATCTATAAATCTTCCACATTTGCTAGATTTCTAGCTTTGATATTCAGCACTAACGTCTTCCATGAGTTCTCTGTGGAATTCAGGTCAGGACTTTGGAGTGACCAGCTCGTAACCTCAAATCTTTGATCCCTTAGAATAGTCCATAACAAGTTTTGACTTATGGCAAGGAACGTTGTCGTGCATAAATACAAAAATCTTAAACCCAGAATTTTGCAACACTAGGGCGATACGTTGTTCGAGTAGACTTCGATTAATTACTCCACTATCTCTTGAATATATAGACTGAATTAAAAGTGTAGTACTCAATCATGAAATTTTACCAAAAACCATGACGCGTATCCCACTAAATTTACAGTTTTATTGACGCAGTTAGACTTGGAATTTTCACCTATTCTTCTTACATGCTGTAACCATCTATAACCAAAAAATACTTTGCACAAATTTTCTTCAGACCAACTGACATGCTTGATCACGAAACTTATCTTGCTGTTTTGGTTCTTTTACTCATCTTCAGCTTATCCGAGACTTCTGGCATACAGGCATATTTCATGCAAACGTTTCCATACAGTTAGTCGGAAAAGTATGAAATTTATCATAAACTTGGCTAAAACAGTGTCCTGCTGTGAGAAAATGTTCCTTGTGAACAAGACGATGAATGGGAAGATCCTCTCTCACTGTAGTTGTCCTTGGTTGGCCATGCTTTTTCCCTGTTGTAAATCTACAAGTGTGGTTGTAAACTTTTCCTGTTGTAAATCTACCAGTGTGGTTGTAAACTTTTCCTGTTGTAAATCTACGTGTGGTTGTAAACTTTCAATATTAGGCCCCCGATACTTTTGAAAGCTAAAAAATTTGTTCGACAGCGTGATGTTAATTCCGAAACTTTACAGTGTCTAATTTAACAGTTTCATCTCCTCTAGAAAGTTTTGCTAATGTGATTAATACGGCACTGATGATAAACAACCTTTATTTTCTGTATCTTCCCTTCACGTCTCAGGAACATGAAGCAATTGAGATTACCACAAGTATTTTTATCAATGTTCCTTAATTTTAAATTTCGATACTTGAAAATAAGCAAATTGTTGATTCCTTTTAGCATATTGTTTCGATTAACTTCTAAAGTTACAACAATGTTTACCATCTAAATACCTACGTTCAGTAGGAATTATGGAAAACCTGATCCATCGTTTCATTAAATTCCAAACTTTCCAATTTTATTCCCAAATTTTGAACGTTACCGTACGACCACCGGCAGCACCTTCTCGTATGAGTGAAAGCGGCCAAAATCTGACGTTCGGAGATAGATTTGACACCGAACCTATCCAAGACCCGACTACGGAGTTGTATTTCTTAATGTCTGCTACTACTGCGGGAAGCAGGGCACCGCTGCTGTGAAAATTTCTTTACTGAAATAAAGTTCTTATTTGATCGTCTTCAAAGAAATGATTTCCAAAACATGAACGGATTTATTCAGTACATCTTCAACACCCACACCTGAATCGGTAAGTTAGATGTGAATCGGAAATGGAAGAGAGATTTTGAAAATAAGATTGTAAGTATGAAATGAATTTGACCGATCAAGTCAATCGCATTTAGATATTTTGTCCTTCGGAGTAAATATGAACAAAATTCCTTTGTTTTATCTATATATTGCTCGCATTCAGAAAGAATGAAAGAAGAGGAACAACCGTTCATTCCGTTATCAGTCGCATACACAGCATGGAACCAGTCGAGTACAAGCTTGAAATTTAGTGTGGACGTCACGTTGAGGCTTCTTTAGTTGTGGTTCTTAATTCGCTCGTCTATCATTCAGCGTGAAGTGATGAGTGCGTTAAGCCAAATATTAACTAAAAACATCGTGTACGTACACTGATATAACTATAAAACTACAGTTGAAAGATAGGCTACGAAATGAGGGAAGATGAGTTGAACTTCTTAGGAACTATACAGAATTAAACATGGATAATTTGAATTTGAGTTATGGTGTCTTAAAACTTAGGTGGCTTTGTATCCTCTGACGCGTACAAAGCATGTAGAACAAGTTTAATAACTCTGAGCCGCGGCACTATAATTAAAGCGCATGCTACTAAACTAAACAGTGTTTCAAGTTTTCAAGATTTGTCCTCCACTACTTCACGCAGTACAAATGACTTCTCGTATTTTCTAGAGCTCGGCATCAATGAACGGCTTGTAGCCTTATTTTACAACACGCATTATCAAAAACTTAAAAAATCTAAAGAACGCAATAAAGTTGGAAAAGATCCCAGCTGGCTCAGCAAAACACTTTATAATTCGATGTATTTCCAAGGTCCCCTTCGTTTGGAGCAAATATAACGGCGGGCGGCAAACAGGCTTCCCAAATTTACGACTGACCGCCCAAGTTACGACCAAAAATGCCTTTAAAATCCCGCAAATTGCTGTCACAGAAAACTTTGGCCTGGTGTGTTTATTAGGGGGACTGCGGCAAACAGATCCCCTCGCTTTATCTCTACCTCTGTCTCTTCCTTTCTCTCTCTCGTCTGGCAAATCACTGCCCTCGTCCCACCTATTAAATATACTAAATGCATGATCCGTGCTGCACCACCGTACCATCCAGAAAAGCATACACGAGAAGCGATTCCCTGTCAAAATAATACTTTGTCAACTACGATTTCAGAGTTTCAGTTTCCACCAAAAACACAGTAAGCCTCTGTACTGCGCCAGTGAAAATGAGCTCAAGTCCGTGCCATGTGTTTGATTAAAGATGAAACGTAAAATTCATGATACTAACACACTTACAGCACATGCAAAGCTGTAATGGACCAGTTACGCTATCTACCTTTCGTTCACAAAAGTGGCTCCAAACGCAGACATAGAGTGTGTGTGAGAGAGGGTAAGAGAGAGAGGGGTGAGAAAGAGAGGGAAAGACTTAGACAAGACGGTCTTGTCTCAGTACACTCACTTTATGGCTCATAAACTTCCTAGCAGCTTATTTTCGAGCCTTAGAGCAAGAAAAAGTCCCACGATGAGATAATGACCTGAAGTTAGAATCCTGCTCTGCAAAACTTTCGTTTATCATATAAGAACATACGAGACAAGGCTGATTAACAGGCAAGCCTCGCGCTAACTGACGTCAGACTTGCCAGACTCGAACATGTGGTTCATTGACAGCATTTCACAGTGATCAGAGAGCGCATGAAGTAGGTGATGCTGCACTATAATTTCGTGGGCCCACTGCACTTGCGACCCTCTCACGAAATAGATCATATCCAGGCCAAATTTTTGCTCACAGCCTTGCGATCAATGTAATAAATGGTTGATTTTTTTGGACTCAACTTCTTCAAAAGCCCCTCCTTGCGTGTGACCCATGCATGGACATGAGGCATGTACTCGTCTTTTTATTTTTCAGAATATTTCCCAGAAAACCAGAGCTTTGATATTTGTAACTCTATTCTAAATTCTGGGACAGAGAACTAATTTCATCATCTTTGTTATAAAAGCTACTTCAATTAATATTAAGGTACTGAAAACCCTGATGAATCATGCACTTTTAATTGAAAAAGATTTTATCTTTTGAATATACCAATACCTTGAAGCAGGAGTTTTACACTCCGATAACCTGGCCAGTTTGTGGCCTGAAAAATACACAACTGAATCAACTGAGCGATTTTGCTCGAAGTTTATTCCCCTTTAGCGTAGTTGCAACGGTTTGATGCTCAATGGTATTTCTTAATGGATAAAATACAAGGGAACCCAGCAACACGAAAACCTACAACTCAAGTGACGATTGAGTCTAGTTAACCAATTTGTGGGTTTTTGAACACCATTTACAACTTCTGCGTTTGAAACAACCGTCATCGATAGCAATCCTTTTCTGTAAAATATTCCCTATTGATGAAACGGAGTTCCCATTTGCTCTCTGTCTACATAGTTCAGACTCGACGTCTGCGTGAGCACGACAAGCACGACGCAGCCTCGTTGTACAGCCTCGTACTTTGGAAATAAACTGGTTTTAAGTAAACGTTAAGTCACTCTCAAACGCACCAGCCTGAGCCTAGTGCAACAAACACACGCGCTCGTGTTTAGCAAAAGAAAGCTCTCTTTATTTGACTGGTCCTCCTTGATTCTCGCGAGTGCAGTTCAGTGGTGCGCGTACTGTGGTGCGTATGCAGTCTTCTTGAACGTTCATAACTCGAATAAAGACCACCATAACGGTCTCTAAAATGCTCTCGCTCAGCCCATTACTTAGGTTTCTCTGGCAAATCCAGGCCTTGAAGCTGCAGCCTCCGCCACCGGCACACAAAACCTTGTAATTCCGTAAGATTTTCAGCCTCGAGATCAGGCCAGGATACGGCTGGCATTGAAAAGGCTTTCATTGCAGCGGTTGCATTGCTGAACGTGATCTGTGAGAGATAAAATTCATTTCTTCAATTGCATTCATAAAGTTACGAGCGACAGCGGCTTCTCGCGGTTGGGAATTCGATGGTTTGGTCCCAGAACTCAAAAGACTCGTTTTCTCACAGCGTAACAGCCATGGGGGCCTTCCAATGGGAATTAAATATGTAAGGACATCTGCCGAAGTTGCGATACACGATTGGTTTGTCCCGCTAACGCAATAAACACGTCCGGAGAAACTGGTGCATTATGCTATGAGCAAAAATTTTACTTTTGTCTTTTTCTTGGGTTGACATCATAATTTCCAATGTTTTGTAATTGAACAAAAATTAGTAATAATTTTACCGCTGGAACTTTGCTTTTGAGATTAGTTCATTGAACTTCAAAATTTATTTTTCTTCAATAAAATATCAACAATATCTATAACATGTAATAAAAGGAAATGTGTGTGTCTCATGTTTATTTATTTATTTAATTATTTTTAGTGTCCCCATCGGAGATATAACAAGAAACTACTTCAATTCTACCAAAAAATGTTGCGTAACCTATTTTCTTATTACAGTTTTGGTAATTTTTTCCAATTATTATTGTTTGTGTTGTATTGAAGCAGCGGCACCCCAGTGTGACCAGGGCGAGAAGGCCCAAGCATTTCCAAGCATTCATGCTACAGCTGTGACAGTTGCCTATAAAAACGAAATTTTCATAACACTTTTTTCATACATTATACAACTGAAATTTACAAAAGCGCATTGCCATTGTATTTTGGGGAAAAATGGAAACACCTTTGTAAAAAAACGACGATTAGCCCAGGAACGAATTTAAAGGCGAAAGCAGACCTTGAGCAAAAGAGAGGTTCAAATCAGGAGGACAACAGCAAGGCAGCGACACTGCACAGAGGCACAGGACTGTTCGGTTGCTTGTTTGCTTGGTCTCTCCGTTTCCCTCATGAGTACTTTATAAGACAATACTACTGTACATCGCGCTGACGTGCAGCGCAGTTGTAGATGGGATACTAATTTTCAGACCGTGAAATATTACTGTAATTTAGAGAAGTTAAATGTTTCATTTGATTTTAAAATACGCTATGACAATCCGTTAGTTAACATAAATTATCTTCAAATAGTTTATTTCAAAAAAAGTATGAGGAACATCTATGACCTATTGTATAGTTCACTAAGAAAATACCATTCGATTCAGGGATAAATATAGTTAGTCCCGCCATTTTTAACGGGACACGTATACTAGCATTATTAAAATAAAAACAAGAACACTGTTGTCAGATGCATCATTTTACCAAAAAGCTGGAACGGGGAAAAAGTGGAATGTAGCTGGGAAGAAGAAAGGATGAGTAGAAATCATATCTTAAAATTGAACGTCTCGATCCCATAGGTCATGTTCAACACGCTGTCGAAAGAGAAACAAAAGTGATAGTGACATTATTCGAATAGAGGTTTTCAATAAAAACAGTAGTTAATTTTAATAACCGATGTTTTCACGAAGTGTAGACTGATTGCACGTATTTTAAAACCGGCTCACGCTTTCAAAATGAAAGAGGCTTTAATGTTGTGAGATTAGTGAAATGACAAACAGATCGAAGAATACCAAAATCACTTGAACGGACCGGTAGGTAACACTTTTCTAAGTGTGAGCGGACAACAGAGTTTGAAATAGGTTTATTGATTCAAAAATTCCTGCCAGTATGCTCTGCCAAATTGATACTGAGAGCTCTAGTTGTTGGGCCAAAATATTCTGATGTACAGTGTACACAACAATGGAGAGCGCACGCTAAGTAAACAATTCAATTGAAAATTTGCAAGAACAAAAGTACAAAAAGAATATTTCGAAGTAACCGACTGTCTTAGATAGTGCTTCTTCGAAATGTACCACCTTCTTCTCATACAAAATTATTTTGCAGCTCAGTATCAGAGAGAAACGTGGCATGAGTCAGAGTTTCTAATCGCCGCCAGAGGAGCATTATTGACACCCCTTTTTTGTGGTCAGCAATCAGAAAAAACGGAAAAAAACCCTATTTACTTTTGTCAAAACAATTCGTGCGCGTAAATGGTCATTGCCGTTTTTGTTTCTCTCTTTCTACAGCGTGTTGAAAAAAAGCTATACGATCGAAACGGACAATTTAACATTGTTCTTTGTCTCCCTGGTCCTGCATTTTTGTTCGATGATACGATTTCCTTGCTTTAATTTCATTGCGAAGATATTTAAAAAATCTAAACTTGAATATTCCTCAAATATATTAAAGGCATAGTTCAACGATTGGTATTTTTATCGTTTTCAAATAAAAGTAGTTACGGAATAACACTAAGTTGCCAGGAATATGAATCATGTTAGACAGAGGTATTTGTCTATTCTGGCTTGCATAGGCAGGCTATTTTGGCGAATAACACAAAAATAACTGAGTAAAGAATGGTGATGACGACAGCACTGCATGGCTGGATCAAAAGACGTGAGCCGAATACCTGGGGGCTGCAATCCCAAAACAACAATTATAATTATGCAAACCGAAAATTTTTAAACAATGCCCAATTCTAGAAAAGATGATGCAGTTATTTAATATTTATTAAAATTCTTACTTCTCGAAACCTCGTTCGGAATTCTCTTCGTCCTCGGATCACGGTAAGATTTTTCTGTTAACTTGGCATAAGTCGCTTGACAAACAACACAACCGGTTTTCTTGCTGAAGAGAGACCGTAAAAAATGACGTTTCTATAATTTATTCGTATCTTCCTAATTAATATTGAGAACCGTGATTAAAAAAGCCATATTACCCCGTGCCGAGGAGACTATGAACGATGCGTAAAATAGCTCTTACTGAGCATACAACATCGCACGAATATTCGCAGGAGCAACTCCGCCAGGCATTTCCAAGCGAGCTGCTCCTCGAACTTCCCTCTGAAGCGGCGCTTGTTTTTCTAATCTGAAGGGATTATTTACGGTAAGCAGGTGCTGGTCAAATATGAAAGGTGCTTTGAAGCCAACCAAAGTATGCGACGGAGGTGCACCGTGAACCATGAATATTTTACGACATTAATGCTGGCATATATATGAATATACTTGACGGCATAGATCTAGGGGACACATTGATCTTTGTTTCTCGAGGATAGGGAGAGGCTTGTGCGCGAGTAAATTTGATTTATGAGCACTCTAGCAGAAATTGATGAGCTTGCTTTGAAGTTGCAAACACTGGTACTCTGTTGGTATTGATGTAATAATGTTGTCATGCAGAATCTTAGAGGAAAACTCTTTGAAGCATGTTCTCTGGTAATACAGTGTTTAGCGTAACTTGTACGTTTCGTGGATTGAGAAATGAAATGTTAAACGAATTTTGTCGCCTTGAATAATGTAAAATTTATTGACTCCCGGATTCTTCGTGAACTGTAGCTACCATAGCGACGGGATAACTACGTCACTTATTCGAATGCTCCAACGTTTGCATAGGATATTGGAGGATAATGTATAAAATTAGACGTTCATTGAACATATGTAGACATGTTCGTAGCAGGCTATATCTAGGCCAACTAAAAATGCTTCTCGGAATGCGAGAGGCGCGTGAGACGTTGCAGGCATTTCAAGCGTAGGCATAGCATTCCTTGGCTCAAGCGAAGTTAATTACGCATCGTCGATCGTAGAGTCCAAAAGCTGCAACGTGATCCAGGAAAATTCCAGGAATGTAGACAGTGCAGGAGATGTTAGTAACAAGCACAAGCCACCGGCCCTAATGTAAGCGTGGGAACGCGTCTCGAGGTATAGCACAAGACTTGGGTCACGCTGCAGTTTGGGGAATAGAGAGCAGTGTGAGAAGGGTAGAGCTAGAGTTCGGTTGGTCATCGGACGCAGGGGTCAAGATAGATACTCTGTAATCGATCTGAGGAAGGAGAAAGCCTGCTGGAAGACATAACTTGCTCGTACTGGGAGCTGATATATAATAGCTAATCTCGATTAGCATACAGCGATAGCCCACCTGGAGCAGCTCCGTTGAGTCGGACAGACTGAGTTACTTTTGTGAGTTCGACAGTCCGCTAATGCGCGAGAGTTGGGGAAATGGAATTCGGAGTTAAATCAGTTCAATACTAGTCGGGTTAATTGCGTCTAATCTTCCAGCTCGTTCGCTCTCTGGTTAATGCGAAGCTCATTTGAACGATTAGGCTGTTACTAAATCAATAGAATTGTCGCATTCCTTGGCTCAAGCGACAATTCTAATTACATTAATTTATGATAAATGATCAAAGTGAGTTTCATTTTCCCTTCGGAGTATCGTTAGATCCCTGTGCGACCTTACTGCTCGGCCAAATGTCGCTACCAGAAGGCGAATACGAATAAAATATCAAATCGCACTACTGGCAGAGGTCGTTTTTACACATTCGTTGTTTATACAATAAGTTCATTCAGTAATGGGAGCAAATTTATGAGGCATTTTCCCTCGCACAATGAATTTAGATACTTGCTTTAGGGGAGAGCTCGAAATAGTTTGGTTTGTCTTCCAGCCGTCTCAAAAATTAAGCTATTACGATAGGAAGAAAATAATGGTTCAGATTAGATGAAGCATTTCCAGATTGGTTCACTGTGGATGAAAGCAAAAATTCACTTTGGAAGAAAACTATGGTTCACATTGGTTGAAAACAATGGTTTACGTTGAATGGATTGAAGTTTCAATGAATTTCAGTTAATGAAATAAGTAAACACTCTGTCATATCGGATGAGAGGTGGATGCAATGGCTTACAGTAAATCGGCAACGGTTGAAAGTGGATGAAAGTGATAACTTACATTACCGATAATCATTGTTCTTGAAGTTGTCCTGGTACTAATATTTTCTTCACCCCTAATCATAAGAACGCACGATCGCACTGGAGGGTCATAAAGGATTTCAAAAGCTCCCACCTAAAAGAGTTCTGTTGAGAACTGTATGTTACAGTCGTCATAGAATTGGAGAACCTACATGAAATGTTCTATACAAATTTCAAAAGTGTCGCTAATAATTTTCGATGTCTTGTTAATTTTTTGCTAAGTAGTTTATTTCAGGTTACTTTTATCTCGTGTGTGTGTAAACTAACTACAAGCTCAGTTCGAAAACGGCAATTATGCTCAGTATTCAGATCTCGGTCGCAATGCAGGACGTCATCCGAAGAAAGTTTTTTGGAAGCTTGCGTCAGTGCTTCACTCTTTCAATCGATAAACTCTTTCATTTTCCTGAGTTTTCAAGATAGTTCTTTACGATATCTCCTACTTGAATAGATCACTGGTGTTCAGGATTCCAGCAAAATGAGCTCACTCTGACTAAGCTCATGAGTAAATTGAGGAGAACTAAAGGAATTTGGTATGCATATCAAAAAGTAATTATGCCAATGTATGTACGTGCTTCTGATGTCGACGTCACTACTGATTTCTGATGTCAAATTAAATATTTACCAAGACTTTGTGTCAAAACACATTTCCGTGGCCGGTTTTCAAATTATTGTACGCAAGTTCTCCAGCTATGCCGAGCTCTCTGTAAATTCTTAGAGTTTAAAATTTTGTTGTTGTGGTGATTGTTACGAGTTTATAATTTAATGACCAATTAATAAGCTGAATGGGTTGAGAAAGGAGGCAACAATTAGTTCGAAGAGATTATTTGGAGAAACGAGTATCTTTACAGAACGCATTCGCTGAGCATGGAAGTGAACTATGCTCTCAGAAATTTTTCGCCTAAAAAAAATTTGTTAACCTCAGTTATTACGTCTTTGCTAGATTTCTCATCGTCGTTCAAGTATTCATTCATAAAAAAAAATATGAATCTATTTGATGGAGTGTTTGAAAAAACTTAGCAGCCTGCGATTATGTAGCTGTGTTATCGAACAGATTACAAGCAACGAATCGCGTAAAAGTTTAATCGCTTGATACGGCATGGAAATGGTCTCTTGTTGCCATCAATATTCATTCAGGTGAAAGAGTAATTAGATACCCTAATGATTTCACTGGGAGAAAGATCGAAAGCCATATTACTCACGAAGTTGATCAAGAGCTCGAAGATCAAACCACGGCCCAGGGATCATAAATTTCCCTGCTAACTTCTACCTCGCAGCTGCATTGCTCCTTAATGCTCCAAAGAAAATGAACAGTTACCGAGAATTTCTCTAGGAAAGACGAGGAGTTTTTTCAACCCTTAGTTTTTCAGTCGGTGCTCAATTTGCCCGTGTGGCGACGTGAACTGATAGTCTCTCCTGTGTGATTCATTTCGAGTTGCAAATGTTCACTGTTGTGTTGGCAGACTCGAGTGCAGTGCTGGTAATGAAACATCGCAGTTGAGTTGCCTGAACGCTTTGTTTGATGAGACACGGTCTTTTTGTAAATCGTTGTGATAAAGAGGTTGATCCAAGTTTCTGCATTAACTGCGCATCAAGTGATTTATATCGTTCCATAAAGTTGTTTCATAAAAGGAGCCGAATTTGAGTGCACTGTCTTCAGAACGAAAACGAGTTACTCAGTTGTGAACTTTTCCATAACGCACCTCACACTAGTGTTCTGTAAAAAATAACAAACCGATAATCGGAGTAAATACAGATAAAACCTATTGTAAAAGAAGGTCTTCAAATTTCGAACACAGAAGTGACTCTCAATCCAAATTAGACGCCCATTATCATGGACTCCCCTGTCCAAATGTCAGCTTTGTCTCCTAAGATGCTCGACGTCTTGTTTATTTTGTGTTACGCACTCTAGTTCAGTGCTGATTTGATAGCGATCATGTGGAAATAAACAACGAACATAGTTTGAAAATAGAAATTTTAATGAAACCCTTTAAATTTCAATTAAAGTCATACGCCTTAGAGATATACGAGATCACTGTCACGGCATTAAGATTTCAAACAATTCGACGTGGAAGTGTAGTAGACTGTGAGACAACTCATGCCAAACTGAGAACAGAGCCGTTGAGAGCCCTAGCTAATAATGTTCTTGTGTATAATCAGCAGTATATGTTCAGCCCAATACTCAGATTTCATAACATGCATATCTGGTGCATCGGTACTGCGTTATACACAATTTCTCATTTGATGAGTGTACATATTATTTACCAAAGGAGAGATATCGCTGGTTTTCGTCCGCTAGGTCTTCCCAACGCTCAGACGCCTAAAAGCCTATCGCGAGGCCCCCTCAGAAAAATGTTTCACTCTGCCAGACTAAATGGACACTGCTCTCTTGTAAGAAGGCTGCGTAATTTTCATACCAGGTAACTTTACTTTTTGAATGACCAGGAGACGCGCTTTCAAGAAGTCTCTTCCTTATCGATTTAAGAGATCTTTTCATGATAGAATGCATATGACTTCCTAAAATGAGGCCACGGCTCCCTAACTAACGTCTGAACGAGAACTTAATGCTTTATAATTTTGTATGATCGGAAATTGTGTCTCATCTCCCTTCATCGCTAAGATTAACATCATTAAGAGGATCCTCTTAAAAATTGACAGTGAGGTGAGTAAATTAAGATTATTATAATTTCAAAGATGTCTTGCTAAAAATGGCTAAAAACAAATAATTCAGTAAGTCATAAAAAATGCGCTTCAAGAAGCCATACTGAGGTATAAGTGATAATTTACACTTAATATCACTTAATAGAAGTTAGTAATAAGTTATAACATTTTTAAGGACTTCTTTCTGCCCGATTGAATACAAAAGCTTCAAATGCCCACAAAATTAAAATTGGTGTGAATGTCGTTATAAAGTGTGTACATTTAACGGCTTGATGTTCGCAATTTGAGAGCGCTGAAAATTTATTCCAGCCACACCTCGGCCCAGCCTGAGAGATTCGTCCGCTTCGACGGTTCCTAGAGAATTTCTCTCTGGATTTGACTCCTCGTACACGAAGTTTATCCCGACGAAATATTACTCCTCATTAAATCTGAATAACGAAATACACCCAATTCAATGAATACACAATGGTCTAGCAGCAAGTATCAAACAGACCTGCAAAAAAATCAGAACTCAAATTTTAATTACCTTGACCTAACGAGCAGCCAGCTTTTGGCAGCCTCTCTCAGGGGAAACACTATAGCCTGTGCCAAGCATTTGTGCAAGATAGTTTTTTCTTGTCCATTAAATCAAAAATACATCAGTCACTACCAAATTTTAGAAGTGGCTTCCATGTAAAGTTTTAATTGTTATGTAAGAGTTTGACATCGATCATTAAGGAAGATTTCTAAATGTACTCAATTTAGGTCAATTTTATCAGTGCCACAATTATGTGTACCGACATGTAAACTCTACAAAATGTTGTATTTTCAGAATTTCAAGCATTACTATGGATACTAAAATTAGGCATGAACATTACAAACATTTTTATCCCGATATTTTTTAGCGTACCTTCTGGGAAACACATTTATGATTAATGTACTCTCCATGCGCTTCAGCAAAAGCCAGGAGACGGCTGTCCATGGATTTTGTGAAATTTTCAATTTCATTCGCAGTAATACCTTCAGCACAAGTTTCAAGTTCACTACACATATGAGTGAAAAATAGATGTCCCGACTGGTAAACAAGGTGCTTAAGCTGTGACCACAGGTTCTAAATAGGAGGATTCAGGTCAGGAGAGCATGCTGGCTGTCATCAGTCGCCCATCTTTGAGCCCAAGAGTTTTCTACTATTTTGCTGTAACTTTTGCAGCAAGTGACGGGACATGGTCATGCATAAAAATAAGCTTCTTTTTGTTGGCAGGAGGACTCCTCTGAAACCATGGATCAACCATCTGCTTCAGGAAGTCGAAATAGGCAGCTGCAGTCAGTTTTAAGCCTTCACAGATTTTAAAATGAACAACTAACTCACTGCTAACAATTCCTGCCCCTACCATAACGCCTCCTCATCTTTGTTGACGACAAAAACGTTGGGGGCGGGAAGCCCCTTCTGGAACTCAAAACTTCGCTCCACTCGTCAGGTCCGCCGAGGGTAGCACGCACCTCATCAGTAAAGAGGGCGTGTTTCAAATCCAATTTCATGTATGTTCGTGCCCATACCAGTCGAGGATCCTTATGTATCTGCTGCCGAGGGGATCTCATATCGGGCATAACGTGTCCAGGCATACTTCTCAGCACTCGATATCGAGTAGTTTTTGATACATGGCTTAACCCAATATTTTCAAAGTCATTCCTGCTTGTTGAGAGAGGGTTCCTCGGTTTGTCTCATTTCACTCTGGACAAATCACATCACGCCAGGATCCTGCGTTTCCCGTTGTCTTTCTTTTCGGGCTTCGCTCCAGAATTGCTGAGATACTTCTTCACAGTATGGACATCACGGTTCAAAGTAGTAGTTATTTCTCTCACACATTTACCATGAGCTAATTTAGAGACGATCTTCGCCTTTTCTTAGTTATTAAGGTATTTACGGCGACTTATTTTAACTGAAAACTTCCAAGGCACAGTAGCAGGACACGTTCCTCAAACAATGGTGTTGCCTTAATTTTTTACTACTGCCCAGAACCGATTTAAAAAGTGCACATAAGTGCATGTCAGCGTTGCTAACATTTTTGCCAAATTTTATTGTTCAAAATTGAGTGATTTAATTTTCAAACAAAAAAAAGGCTTAAGTAGAAAATCTTGGCACGGGTTGTATACTACAGAAAGAGTGAATAGAACGACGATGCGAGTGCACTCCAACCTTCAAGGAATACCCTCGCGACTGCTGATTATTTTTTTGCCAGACGATAAGTTCAACAAAAACTATCACACGTGAAATTTGTTGAGAAATTGTGCGGGTAAAATTATCCGACTTACAGGCGGATCAGTGAAGTTGGACGATTGCACAGTTTTTCCAACGTTTTACGTGAGAAAGAGCGATTGTACCAGCTACTTTGAATAAATATAGAGGTGAAACAATTACGTTTCTCAACATGCTGTCATATTATAACAGCTTAACACGATTAATTCAATTACAAGCAGGCTTTATGTGTGCATAGACCTAGGAAGAAATATTTACATGCCATTCGTTCTAGCCGGTTCACTACAATTTCGAATCGAGGCCTCAAAATTTGCCCTAGTTTTGCTTCCACTGTTGGAGGATAATAATATAAAATACTCGGTATGAAAATCTTTTAAGAGCCTGAGTAGCAACTGCAAGCTAATATGATCTAAATCTTGTATGCTCTGAACTGGTAGAAGAAGTGAGCCGTCTCGTCCTGTGCATATTGTCTTCTAGATCTCTAGTCTCGATATCGTTGCTAAGATGCGAAGGGTACGCGAAATTTGCGCTTTATTGTTAGAAGAATTATAAACCAGGATTTCAAATTGAACACTTAAAGCCAGCTCCTAATATTATCAAGAAGTAAGAAGGTTTGTGATGCGTAGATTCATCCAAGTGAAAGTTATGCATAGTTTTGAAAAATATAATGTTGAAGCTCTTATTACTTAACTGTTAACAGAAAAATACTCGTATCTACATATAATACCCTCATAACCTGTTCTCAAAACGAGAGAGGGCTAGGAGAGGGAATTTGCGAGAGGTAACCAACATGTCCCTTTCATACTTGAATTTTATATAAGGCGTCCAATATATTTATAGGAGATACATCCTACATACATATATCTAAGTAAAACTATAAGCACTGAAGCAAAAAACAGAACGGTGATGCACGGCGAATGGGAAAAGCATTGCACATGCTGCGAGTCAAGCTAAATCTTATGAAGAATGCCGACACGCCCACAAGGAATTTTCTCTTAAAAAGTCCACTGCAAAGGAAGTTTTAAATTTAGAAGAAACGATGCTAAAGTCGTTTAAAACGCTAGTGCAGCGACGCCTAATTCGTTTTAAATGTCAGAGGTATTTTTGAGAGTCGTTAGCCATGCAGATGGAACGTTGTGTTGAACTGTCCTCATGTACAGTCTTTGAAATTATTGGCAGAAGAGATTCATTAGTGTAGTTTGAAGAGTTCAAAAGAAAAAGTGAATGGCATGCATGTGTTCAACAGGTGTAAATGCAAGAACCAGTAGGTGAGAGCGAGGGTACGAGAGGTGAACCCAGTAATTATAGCCTGACAACCGAACAAATGTACGTTTTAGTCGCGTACAAATTATATTAGCGACTTGGTTCAACATTCAACACCATTGAAATACATGTGGGTTATTGATATTGGAGTTAAGGGACAGCTGACACTTGAGGATATGAACACGTAAACCAAACCATGGCNTTATTACTCCCCTGACTTTGGTCGCACATTTTCACTAGGAGTCATTTATTTCCTTGAGTGAAACGTTATTTCATCTCGAGGTCTGAACATTTTTTCGCCTTTCATGAGGAGGAACACCGCACTTGTTCTTCATGCAAAAGACCTTGACCAAAAAAATGGTCCCCACTCATCACAAAAACAAACTAGGAAAAGCCAAGAGTCACTCTCTTGATTCCTCGTATTTCCTCTATTCGTTTCTTGTTAATTCTTCAGCGAACCTGTCGTTTGAGCACGTTCTCGCTCATGCAATTTGGTAACGCGTGCTGCTGGGTTGGTCCGAGCTCAGAGATCTTCTACCTACCATAGGGAGAGAACTTTGTACATATCTCTCACGTACTCTTCATTACTTGAAAGTTGAAGTACCAATTCACTTAAATTGTTTGAGGGTAGATCGAATGCGCTCTTCTACGTTGCACTTTCTGTTGGCTCAGTGACGAATAAAATTGATTTACTGAAACGCTCACGATA
Organism: Orchestia grillus; assembly: GCA_014899125.1. NCBI lineage: Eukaryota > Metazoa > Arthropoda > Malacostraca > Amphipoda > Talitridae > Orchestia > Orchestia grillus. The sequence goes on along the minus strand of VOMN01079003.1, from coordinate 22,884 downwards.
ATAGGACGTATTTTTCATTGTATAAGAAGGTGTTTAATGAATAAACAAATCAACGAGGATTGCGGCACCGATATTTCGTAGAATCACATCTTTGCTCAGCTTAACATTTTTACCCTTAGCTATGCACAGAGACTCCGGCATCCAGTCGCACAAACTAAAGAATTCGCTTCTATCTATCTACTCGAAAAAAACTGTCGGCATTTGGCGCTAGCTTGTAAAAGACAGCATAAATCTACGTAGTTAAATCCAACGGCTAAGAGGCAACTCGTCCCGACTAGTAGTGCCAAAGACGTTGTACTAATACCAACTAAATCATCTCAACCGTTTCGGTAAGAAAAACAAGTTTACTCTCTCACTTTCTTCTCTCAGTTACTCTACGTTCTACTTCAGTGCAAACCAGTTTAATTCAGACGGTCAGGGACGCCTGTTTATAGCGTGAGCGTTTTCCCTCCATCCAAGTCTTTTTAATTCAGTACAAACTTGCCTTTCTGCGCATGTTCTCGCGCATGCATTAGGTAACGCGTTTCCCTGGTTGGTCCGAGTTCAGGGATCGTCTGACTGCGATAGAGAGAGAGAGCTTTTTTCCTCTCACATATAATTACTATTCGTAAATTGACAAACTAATTTAAGAAAATAGTTTTTCGTATTTTCTAGAAAAAACACAATTAATATAAGTTCATATGCTCCTTTTCAACAGCCAAGCAGAGGCGGGACGGTCAGGGTCGGCCGCGTGCTGGGTGCCCGCCAGCTGCGACGTGTGCCAGTCAGTTGGCAACAGCACCAGCTGCCGCAACTCTGTCCGCTTCCCAGCCACCTCTTTAAACTCAAGCAAACATTTGTTGGGATTCGATCGATCTCGAGGGCGGAATCTCTCCTAAATAAACAACTAACACTGCATTAACACGGCATTGCAAACCTAAAAAGGGACCCTGCCAAAATTGTCAGGATAAAGATCAAGCTGATTGGTGCCTGGAGTCCTGTGGACAACTCGTGTCTTGATAAAGCCACGACGATGTTGTAGTTCTAGGCATCTGTGACATCACAAGCTTGTGATTCAAAATATGCATACGAGAAAGCTCGAAGCTCTTCCTGTTCTTGTGATAGAAAACGTATTATTGATAGTGAATGTACGCAGTTTAATTCGAGAAGCATGGGAACCCGGCAAAAGCCTTTCGTTGAAATCGTGATTTTGTGTGTTGTGCTTTAACACTTTTGTTAATATATGTCTGGAATTTTTAATACTTTTAATACGTGTATATTTGTACATATTAATGTAATATTTTAGTTGGTGATATCTGAAATGAAGAGTGTCCTCCGATCTTTCAGAGAGAACTTTCTTTCGCTTTGAGTGCATGCTTTTCATTGAAGAAAGTTTTGGTTTATAAAATGAATTACAACTCTAAAATCACTTGTAGTGAAGTGTTGTAAAATTTCTCTTTTAAAAGCTGACTTAGCTCTTCTTTCTGAAAATAAAATCAGTACCTGAAATTACAGCTGTACCTTTTTCAAATCGAGTGTAAATATCTCATTATGAACTATAGACGATGGTCTGAATTTGTTTAACTCTATGAAATTTTTAGTAACCTCTGATTCATTGTCTCAAAATTCCACTTTAAAAAAAATTAAAGCTATCAAAGTCTTATTGCAGTCATTTATATGCTATCTTTTCTACGGAGAAGTACGAGTCGAGTACGACAGAGAAGACGAACATTTTTGTATAATTAATTGAACCAATATACAGACTAGAAGTTGCAAATATTTCTCCCATCATTAGGACTGAATCATGAAAAAGTTCATGTTAATTAATCTCATAATTGATCAGAAAGGACAACATTTTCCGTCATTTCTGCCTGATCTTGTACTGTACATGTTATACCAGCTCCTTGTATGCTCTGGTCAAAGTTAATAGTAGAAATCAGAGCAAATAATCCTAAGCCTCATCAAACTGTGACGCGATTCTCTTCCTTTGATACTTCACTTGATAAATGAGCTGTCTCTGGCGTTGACCTTGGCTATGGCCGTGCTCTCTCACTGGAGAGTGCGGCAACCCGCACGAGCCTGCACTCTGACAAGAGCTTTTTGGCTCTTTTCCTTCAGTTACGCGTAGGCTAATTCATTGGTGAAGTAACCTTCAAACTCAGATTTATTCCCAGATGTAGAAAATAAATAATTTCACCAAGGATATCCTGAAAATTAGGAGAAAATGACAAAATGTACGTTTCAGAAACGGAATCGTTACTACTAAGCTTCACAAATTTGGTTGTATCTTCTTACTCATTTTCCGTAGTAGATACTTTTTTAGATTGACACAAAAGTATGGTATATACTGTCAGGAATAAGAGTATAACGTGTGAAAAATTATATGATGTGCATCAAAATTACAGCATGATATATCCAAAAGATTTTTAAAAAATTTTCTCCATTCAAATATGGACGTTGAGAGAGAGAGTTGAAGAATTTTACATCTTAGTATTTTATAATTAAATTCCTTTTCAATCACACAAATTCACTTAAATAATCATATGATGGTTGTATTAACTATATTATCGATAGAACAGAAAGATGTTAATATTGTAAATACTCAAATACACATGGTATTTCTAATTTGATTTCATATAAAAGCATAACTATGTATTCTCAAACAGCGTGAACTCTAATGTGACTCATGAGTGTAAAGCGATATGTGATGTCACTTTGATATTGGAACAAGTCAAGAATTTGAAATTAATGAAAAATTGTATATCTTCATGACTTCATTCGTACTCGTAGAACGGCCCTTGCGGATTTAGTGAGCAAATCCTATGGATATTATATCACTTTTCAAACTAAGAAAGTAATAAGCAGAAACACATTTTAAAAAGTTGTACTTTGCAGTGCAGAGAGCGTGCATACAGTGGGTGCAATAAGTGCCCTATACTCGTACATGGTCAAAAGTTTACCTATCACAGTTACGCAACAGCAAAGCAGTCGAAAATTGAAAGTCTTATATACTTTTGTTCGCTGAACACTGAATCGGTATTAGAGTACACAAATAGTAAAGGATTGATATCCTATCGATAAAAGTCATTGAGAGTAGTTTACGTGGTAAAAATACTGTAGAACTTTCTAGAAAATAATCTACTTCGTTCACTTACAATAGCGGACTACGATCAGCGTCTGAGATCAGCATAAGGAGAAGGTTTAAAACTTTGATTCAAATATGGCGATGACTAAAGAATTGCCATGCAAGAACCAGAGATGGAATTTTACAGCTACGTAAAAGTGGGTTGAATTATAGAAAAATTTGATCTATGCACGTTTGTCGATTCACGTCATGTCTACCACGTTTAGGTCGTCCATCTAAAATTTCAAACCGTGCGGCTAAACATACAGTCCGTAATGTAATGAAGAATCCTCGGGTGACTAGATCTGAACTTCAAAATGATTTAAAAGCTGGTGGGGAAAATGTATGCAAAAACAAGATTCGAGCAGTTCTAAGGAACGAGATATTCTTTTCTCGCAGACCAAGAAAAACACATTTGTTGAAGCCAATGCGTGTCAGAAATGGTCTGAATTTTGGCAAGGCACATTTAAAGATGCCTGTAAGCTTTTAAGACACTATACTGTGGCCTGATGAGACAAAGATTGAGTTATTTTGGCTGAACTTGGGAACATATATCAGATATTTATCGCACCCTCAGTATAGTACAAATTATATTATAAAAGGAATCGAAAGAGAGACAGGCGAGCAAAAAAGTTGTGAAAAGTCTGTAACATATTGTCGGTATTAAAAAGATAAAAGATCAAAATTTACAACACATTTCAGGTATTTCTAAAGTAAAAAAACTAGCAAAGGATAGGTTGGTAATTTTCATTTCGTTACACAATCACCTTAAATATTTTATAAGCTTTCGATAAGCTTTTGTTCGTGAAACTCTGTAGACGTTTGGAGCGAATCAGATTAGGTGTGTTTACCAGTTGCCTTGCAAAGGTTTCATTCTAAAGTGTATACCTTAAAAATTAATTATACTTTAATTATTTAATAGACAATAATAAATTTTTAGCATCCAGAGTTAAGACAGTGAAAATTGGTCTAAGCATTTCTTAGTTTCATCAAATTGTGGAAAAATCAGGTATCCTATTAAAAACCATGTTTTAAATCAATCGTGCTTAAGAAACGAAAAAATAATCTTTCAATGAAAAATTTAGATGATAACATTCATGACAAATTTTTGAATATCATTTTCGAACGAAGGTTTTACGGGTTACATAGATGAATACCAGAAATGATGTGATAAAGAGGATAATTATGGTATAACTACCATCCAAAAGTTACTGCAAATAATTCGTTCTTGTCATTTAATTATTTGATCCCAAATACAAGTCTCCTTGTATTATTCACCATCACATATGTCTATTTTGTTTGAAAAGGAATATAGTTAGCAAGTGGTCGAGAACAAAAATTGAACTTGTGTGAATCAGTTCCCACCACACATCGATGTAATGGGAATCTGTTTCCAGCTGTTAAGAATGAAATTATCCTGCCGGATATCGATATCAAAGGAGTCTCTTGCCAGCAGTCACGAGCGAATGCCTTTCAGAACTATTGTTAATTTTAAAAGAGGTATCGTACCATCGATATGTACCATCATACAGCTCCGTGGCAGAGCCCTGAAGCTCACTACATCAGGGCAGCGACGAAGCTCTCAGTTCAAAATACGAATAAAATGTGAGGAAGCTTCAAGGAATATGCACTTGCACCCTTACCCGCGTTCTGTAATCCATTGTTTCTTGAAGTAAAGTCTCACGTAAAAATGGTGCATCGCGTTAAGGGCTAAGGAAAAATGTACATCGCTTTTGTTCTTACGGTCTGCAGCGAACTGGAGAAAGAGTCGAACTCTGAAAAAATTACAGAAAATATCGTGTTTTTNTAAGCGATTCCATTCACTGAACCCGAGCACCTGTGAAGAGAATTAACATTAAACTTTTATGCTAAGTAGCTTTTCTTGTCATAATGCCATCAGGAAGAGCTACTGAAGATTAAGAATCTTAGTGCAATTCAAAGCAAAATTTGACTGAGGGCATCACTATGGATCGCTTTTCACTAATTACTGCAGAAAAATAGCATGGGTTCAGCACTAATATTTCCCTGGTAAAACAATTCACAGGATGACATTGACAGCCTGCTAAAGAGGAGTTTATCAAAAAAGTGTGCGCAGTGTACAAATTTAAATTGGAACAGAACAAAATACAGAACATTTCGAGTCAGAATGCGGGACTACTGGAGCTACAGACCTCGTGAGCAGCACAACAAAAAGATTTCTCTCGAGAAAGGCGACGTGATTTTGACGTCTGAACCTTTCGCTTATGTTGTAGAGAATGACCGACGAGGGCAGTACTGTGAAGCTTGTCTTGTCTCCAACAGGTCAGTATTCTTAAGATTACTTTGTATATATGTAACAGGTCAGAGTTGTTAAGATTAATTAACGTCTAACAGGTCAGTGATTTTAAGATTACTTCGTGTCCAACAGGTCAGTATTGTTAAAATTACTTCGTGCCCAACAGATCGGTGATGTTAGGAATACATCTCGTCTGACGAGTCAATGTTGTTGAGATTACGCTTTGCTCAACACGTCACCATTGCTAACAGTATCCAGTGTCTAACACGTCTCCATTGCTAACAGTATCTCGTGTCCATCCCGTCGCCATTGCTAACATTTCCTCTTATCCGTCCCGCCAGATTGCTAACAACTTCTCGTGTCCAACGTGCCACTTCTGCCGTGCATGCCTTAGACGTAATTAGTCTCTCCTCCTAGCAACGTTTCTCTCAGTCACCGTATCTCCTGTGCCGTGCCCAGGGAGTAACAGGAAAATTATGATCAGAGTGACTGTTTTCTTCAGCATGGTTTTACCCTGAAGACAACGCTGCACCTTCTTAATTAATAATACGTTATTAGTTAATTATCTATGAGTAATTAAAAGGATGAGTCGATATCGGTTAATAGTGAATGACTAAATAAGTGAATTGCTACATATACTAGTGAATGGCCATACTTGTAAGTGGCCTTACTAGTGAATGGCCTTGCAACTCAATGGGCTTGTTAGTGAATGCCCTTACTAAAGTAAAGTGTTACTTGGGAATTATGTAACTAGTGAATGACCTTACTAGCAATGTCCTACCAAGCGAAGGAGACCGTAGAGCTTACAGTACATCTCAAGCTGCTCCCTGTAACGCACTCCCACACCTCCACGGTTTAAGGGTCACTCAGGGAGCTGCAGCGACTCATGTTGTTGAGAGCGTTGCAGCGTACGACAACGTAATGCGCCCATCGCTTTTACGGACCTCACACTGAAGCGAGGACTGTGTGGTGGCGTGTGAAGTCTGACTGGTATTTGGTATTTGTATTTACGTGTTTTTTTAGTGTTTTTATATACTGATAAAATAGTTACTTTATTTTCTTCGTTAGCAAAATGTTATTGGTATTAAGAGCGCTTACTTTTGTTATAGTTACGATTATCTTTATTGCTATGTACAAGAAGTGGTGAATGAGTAATGGTATTTTTGAGCAATCGTTGTGAACCAAAGTTAACGGAATTCCATTTTCAGAATGTCAAATTTACGCTTTTCATGAATCCAGTAGAGCCTAACTTGGATGAATCAAGGTAATACCAAAACCCTTTCGAAACGGGTCAATGAAAGAAAACTAGTTATTTCTTTTGAAGCTCCTATACAGCGCTGTACAGCTGCCAATGAGAATAACAAATATTAGTTTCTTCGATCACCTTATCTGAGCAATGATAGAACCCAATTTCGAGTAGCATTTTTCATATAAGTATTGAATCAAATTTACTGATTCCAGTGTATTCAAACATTCATGAGTGATTCCGCTTTCTAAAAAAGTTAACTCTATTATTGTTTACGACGATAACCTCATTTTGATACTTGCTTCTAATCAGATATTTCATTAAATTTTTACATCAGCTCAAAAATTTCTCATACAAGTTTTCCATAATTTCAACGCGTATAAACTGCATATTCTAGGCAGTCTCTCGCCTACCCCGCATGTTGCGCCGTTGAGGGTTTTGTTGCGACCAAAACTGCCCTCAAAAATTCCCTGCATTTACATTACGTCCCTCAGGGCGGTATTTTAACGAGTGACCGTGAGTCGGATAATCAAGACGCGTTCCTGCTGGCGTGCAGTGGAGATTCCAATTTTGTTTCAATGAGGTCGCGATATCAGAACAGTTAAGATCTTCGAATACAATAGTTCCTATAATCAGCAAGAAAAATTACGGAAAATTTTTAAATTAAATTTCGCTCGTAAAAATCGGGCGATGAGCTTTATTATGATAACTCATTTTCCACGCCATAATATTTTGTACAGGAAGAAAATAGTGTTGCAATTCATATGTTTTATGACCTCGCGTCTGCATCACAAGAACTGTTGCTGTGCTCAGAAATTCCGTTTTAAAAATCACGTAATGTTGTTTGGTTGAAATAAAGTGGATGTAAGTGTGATCAAAGTCCATTTCGATATTTCATAACAGTCAAAACGGTTTTTGAACCCATCTCATTTTTTATTACAGTATATTTTATTCTTTCATTTTTGCAGCCTTTCCCACTTTGCTGTCGGAGATATGTGTGTTTCACATTCGAAAAAAATTCTGCATTACAGAGGTGAACCTTGCATTCTGAATCTATTGTTCCCTTGGTTAATCCACTACGCAGACTACTACAAATTTCGAAAAATTCACCTCATACTATGTCCTGCGTAGTGTGATTGGTCCCCTAAACCTGTACGCTTACGATTTAAATGCTGTCAATCGATGCAGGAACGTATAAGTTCTCAACCCTAGTGCAACTGTCGATGTACACAGATATGTTCGTGACTTAACGAAACTTCTTTACTACTTCTTCTTCTTCTTTTTTGCTGAGAACGTAAAGCTACGAGGGACCACAAAGAGACGTGGAGCTGAGCGGAGAAATGAGAAACATATCTAGCTGTGTTTTGTGGTCTAGCCAATTTAATGAGAATTAAACACTTTAAATAAGTAGTCTTCTCAAGCAATCAGTCCGCAGTAATATTTTCATCCAAAAGAATTCATCGTTAGTGTCAGATGTCTCCATTACTGTCATCAGGCCCGGAGGTTAGCCCAGAGAAATCTTGAAAGCTTCGTCTCTCGAACGAGTCGGCAGATATTTTAAAAACGGCCATTAAGTTGCCATCAGCCGCAGAAGTCATCGTAAAGTCGAGTAATTCAGATTTAGCGACCACGCTCGCATTGAATAATTTAAAAATCAAACTGCAAAAATGTAAAGCACCTTTGTGGCGCAACAGCTGGCGCCTGCTGAGCGGGGCGTTAAAAGCCTAATATTGCACTCGCAGAAAAACGAGGCACTCGCTCATGCCATGTACGAACTGTATACTTTTACTCCATAAGCACACGCTGCGAATCAAAATGTACGTGCGACCAGCTCGTTGTGTATATTATTCAAATCCCAACGAAGAAAGATAGAGAGGCATTCACTTAGGTATAAATTACGCATGTAATCGAAGACGCAGAAAACATGAGGACAATCATCCCTTGTCCGCACGCTATTGACCCTGCCATGCTCTCGACATAACCAGCACAAAGAGGCAAAAACGGAAGCGCCGTGACAGTGTCGCTGCAGAGAGTGTGACTCAGAGAGGCAGTCTACGCTAAGCACTACAAGCTTGTGCCAATAAAGTTCCCTTGTGACACTCGGCATCTTGTGGATGAGCCTCGACCAGTGCCAAGTTGGCTGCCCAGCAGCAGTTAGCGCGTCACAGGACGTCTACATATTGAGTGGTTATTAAGGTTTACACGTCAGAAGGTGGCTTTCAGTGCTGACGAAATAATATCATAAATAAAAAATAATGTCCGTACGATTTACAGCTGCTGATATTTATTGTCAGAGAAGCACCTTGAAAAATCTTTCTTTCTCTTGAGGTATCATTCAAAACATAAATAGAATGTTTCCCTAATGAAAAATAAATTCAATCTTCGTTCAGGCAAAATTTAGCTCTCGAAATAGATGACATCGATTCGACATTTCCGAGTCAGAATATAAACAACTCGTTGTTTATATTCGTCCAAGCTGACCTGCACGCTCCTGGTCTCTTCAACAACGCCTTGGTTCTCGGGGCTGTAATTGCTTTTCGTAAGATGCGATGTAATTGCTTTTCGTAATTTTTCGTAAAAATGCGATTATGTCAACTTTTTGCCTTCGTATTTCACGGAATAAAACTTTAGAATTACGCTTGGAATATAGCTGTAAAATGACGCTCGGATTATAGCAGTAAAATTATGCTCAGAATATAGCTATAAGATCACGCTCGGAATATAACAGTAAATCACGCTTGGAATATAGCACTAAAGTCACTCTCGGAATATAGCAGTAAAATCTCGCTCGGAAAATAGCAGTATAATCTCGCTCGGAATATAGCTGTAAAATCAAGCTCGGAATATAGCAGTCAAATCACGCTCGGAATGTAGCTGTAAAATCAAGCTCGGAATATAGCTGTAAAATCACGCTCGGAATATAACTGTAAAATCACGCTCGGAATATAGCAGTAAGAGATGAAACAACACTCAATCTTCGGCTCGTGCGGAACTGCGTGCCTGAGACGTAATGCCATCATAAAATTAGCCGTAATGTGTTGCGAGTCTCCCCCTCACTCAACTCTGTAAACCCTGATTAGTCGCTTTAATTTGAAAACTTACATGATAATTCAGATTCTTGTGAAATTGTCTAATAAAGAAGATTACAAAAACAAACGCCAAAAAATATCAATTGATTATTTTTTTATACTTCTTATAGTTACCAATGTTGTAATTTTCTACATAAATGTAAAATTTTGAAACAGAACATCTATGATCTCTCGTTGCAAAAAGGGTTCAATTTTGTCTTTTTTACCGCACACGTGGTAAAAGCTGGGCCGCAAATTCACAGCGCTTTTAAAGCATATTTATTGCCTGCCTGTTCACAGTGCAGTTCGCGCACGCAACTCACGGTTCGTCAATCCTCCACAGCGAAATAACTTTCAGAACGCCACACTTAACTGTTGCTTGCTCGAGGCGGGACGTACGCTGTGACGCGGTGATATTTCTGAGTACAATTTGTGTCTTCTGTGGGAAATCTACGAACTTTTTATGCAGTCAAGGCATGTGATGCTTTATTTTGCACCTGAACCTCTTATTAATTCTCTACCGAGCAAAGTATTTTGGCAATAAGGCTTCATTTAGCTTCCAACGAAAAACTAGCTAGGGCCTCATCGAAGGGGATTTTAACGGGAAAGAGTGAATGGAGAGTGAAAATTAAGCGAAGCGCCGCGCTGACTCCATCCAACGTTTTTATGCACACCATATGCCGTGAACGTTCATAACGATGAGATTTAGAACTACTGTGTTCTAGAGCCGTCGTGTCATCTCATAGAAGTTAAGAGCTTTAATATTGAGCCACAGAGGCTTGACTATGAGGAGAAGTACCCTCAGATATCATCACGGATTAACTTATTCACTGCTTGGGGCTGATCTCCTCAGTCAACGAAAACGCTGGCACATTCAGTGAGACTGATGAGATTGGTCCAACATCAAATTTTCAGTTTCAAATTGAAACTAAAAGATCATCCATAGAATATGTTTGTCATACGGTAATTTTTTTTTTAATTATTTCCTCCATGTTATCGATTCAAAATTAAGAACAAGCTCTCTGCTGATATTCACGTACTATTAGTTAGGATTATCTTTAATGCTGCCGCAAGACAAAGGAGTTCCCACCACTCTTTTGCTGGGACTCCTCAAATACGCTATTCGGCCAGAAAGTTTGTCATACCCTTGTGATAGGTAAATCTTATTTAAACAGTGTTTTACAAGAACAAATTTGAGAAAACGAATGTGGCAACAATAGGTGCGTTCAGTGATACTGGTAGTCAGTACTATACATCGTCTCTACGTGACAACAAGAACGAATATCCCGCTGTAAAAAAGTCTACGAAACAAACCTCTGTCTTTGACAAAGGACGGATTATATATTTACACCTAGCTTGTAAATCCGCAGGAGAAGTGGTTCAAAGGATGGCCATAGGACTTAGGACTGTGCAAAGAACAATTGCTTTGTGGAAATAGATAGTCAAGTGCAGTTTTTCAGTGATAATAGTGGCAGAGCCAATATTCTGAATACTCGTGGCAGGTGTTTTCTGAAGCAATTGCTGAAATTGCCCAAAAGTATTCAGCAGTTGACTAGCGTGTTCAATAAAAGTTCCAAGAAAATTTCTACTTGTACCATTCCCTAAGACCACAGAAGGAAATGGGTATAAGGTGTTGCGTCCTCGAGAGAACACCATTGGTCAGTAAAGCTAACCGAATGAAACGGTACAATTTGCAAAACGTCACAAAGATTGGATTAGAGATCAATGGAAACACGTCCTATGGCTACATGAATCGAGTTACCTTGTTCCTGAAAGATGGCAAAGTTAGAGTGAGACTGGAAGCCCATGGGGCTTTGGATCCTTCACGTATCGATCTGACAGTACATGCTTCCAGGGGAAGTGTAACGATCTGAGAGTGCTTCATATGGTCGGGTTTAGGTTCGCCAGCCTTGTGCTGCAATCAAATGAAGCCTCAGGACGGGTGACCAAGTACGCCCGTCTATGGATTTGCATTTTCCTTTTGGTTCCAGTAATTTCTAAGACGACGATGCTTGCATCCACTGATCTCACGTAGTGCTAATTTGGTTCAAGGATCACGGGAAGACATTTTTTCATACGGAATGGTCTCCATAGTCTCCTGATTTAAACTGTCGAAAATTTTGTGCGACCAAATGAAGAGGGAGCTGCGAGCTTTAACACTTCTTTCCTCTTCGCTGGAGGATATTTCTCAACGGTTGCTCGTAATTTTGACAAATATTCGTTTAGATGGTTTGCAAAATCTTGCAAAATCTACACCTGATAGAAAGAAAGCTGCAGTCAATGTAAAACGAGGTCCTATAAACTACTAAGCTTCATTGTTTTCTCAACGTCAACGGGCGAAAAACTTTTGGTCGAGTAGTGCATAATGAAAGGTATCTTACATCTCATACAACAACTTCTTCCTAAAAAATTATTTGCTAAAGTCTCCCTGAAAAATATGCAGGGGCTTTTAAGCTTTGAATGCACAGGGTGACACTTTTTCTCTTCATCCCATTTGTATTTTAGAATTCATTGACAAATCGGCTATGTGTTATTCATGAATTGCTACAGGACGACCATCTATTTCAGAGATTTCTATGATTCCACAATTCATACAGGTACATCACCTAGTTTGTACAACTCCAGTATAATTTCTTTAGCACAGAATTCGTAGTTCTTTGTACGAATAGTTCTTGCAAAGCACTTTTGAGTGCGCCAATCATTGAAATTCACACTTCGTCGAATGTTGTGATGTTGAGCTGGCTGAGCTCCGCCTGTCACACAAGTACTGTACGTTGTACACAGGCACTGTGCATCACACGCAAGTACTGTACGTCGCACACAGGTACTGTACATCACACGCAAGTACTGTACGCCGCACACAGGCACTGTACATCACACGCAAGTACTGTACGTCGCACACAGGTACCGAACATCACACGCAAGTACTGTACGTCACACACAGGTACGGTGGGGAATGTTAGGGGCATAAATCAGGATGCATTACACCTAAGCACATTTTGCTCCTGAAAGTAGTGAGGAAAGGCTGTATCCACAGATTTTTAGTCTCAATTTTTTATCATTTACGCATAAGTTTGCAATCAAGCTATTCTTTTAGTGGCGGTTACTGTCTTCATGTATGGCTGAATTGCTACTTTATGTACTTTAGGACGTTTTCCGCCCGATGTATATTTAATTTAGGCTCATCTATGTACATACACATGTAGATTCAGTGTACTTGCTGAATTTTGAGCTCCACGCGAGGTGCAGAAGTGCGTATGAGTACATCCATGCCATGTACGTATGAATACATCCATGCGATGTACGTATGAGTACATCCATGCGATGTACGCAGCGACGCAACCTACCGCTAAAAATCGTCAATAATTCCAAACAGTGATCACCGCTTTCGATAAGGAAGACAATATTAAAGAATCTAATCCCATCCGGACACTAACACTTTGAACAAGTGCTCTCTGACCCTGAAGACACGTTATCTAAACGTGTGTTAAACGGTGCTGCTATTTCACGAGGTTCTGCATTTTTTCTCGAAATCATTACTTTCAACAATTAACTACAATGAAACTATGTATGTCAAGGAATTATGATATGCCAACTTCTGAATAAGTCGCAGAAGATATGTTCAGCGATATTTTCATCGAAAAAACACTATTAACTAGCATTGGTATGAAACTTGTTGCCTGTTTTCCATTTTCTCATTTGGTCACTTTCGTGTGAACAAAACACAGGCACAGCAGTTGTGTAATCCCTGCAGCAGCTCAGGTCAAGTCAAACCGAAAAATTGGACCGCAAGAATGCTCAGAAAATCTGCAGTGACTCCAAGGCACTTGTTCGGGGGGATAACCTCGCGAATGAAGAGCGCGCCTGCGAGCGTGTTGCTGCAAAGAGCCGATGTAATTTATTGGTACGCGGGTGCCAAAGTACGTGCTCAGGCTTGTGCGCTGAGATTCCTGAGCGTTTGTGTTTCTGGCGTACGAAGTGCAGTGTAATGCTATACTCGACGCTGGTTTAGATACGAAATAGAAAGAAGCGCCTGTAGTGTTGGTGCCGTGGTGGTTGGCTGTGCATGCGGTGCCCACTGGCTCTCCTCTGTAACGAACAAAAGTTCTGGGAAAAATAGCTCAATGAAGGTCTTTTAGAGCGCATGCAAGGCCAGTTAGGACAGGCTCGAGTCAGCGGCTTAAATCGTGCTCTAAGCCGCGAAGACATGCAAATCAAGGTGCAGTGCTTGATATTTGGCCGTGGACTATCTTCGAGGACTTGTCATAGAAATTTTCGAAAATTTTGTGGTGTCAGGAAAATTTACAAGCAATGCACGTTTGATGAATGACTCACTACTTGGTTCGAAAATTATGAATGGTCAGAAAAACTACGCAGGTTGTCACACACCTCAGTAAAACAGCGAAACCATTTTCTTTGATCTTCGGATCTTGATTTGCCGTTGCCTGAAATATGGAGCTAGTTTGCATTTGGTTTTGGCGCACAGACACTTCGAGCTCTTCCATGACTTACTCCGCCCCTCCATCGCTTTTTACGGCCACCCTGATCGCTGCAGAGAGCGCTAGAGGGCTTCTTCATCAGCCCTTTTGAGAAGATGGATCAAATTATCTTCCTCGAGATAATCTGAATTGAAGATCGTTTGCGAATGTTCCCACAATTTCTCGTAAAAACAAGCAGCCAAAAGGAAGCAGATGAAATTGATTTATTGATTGAACTCAAGTTAGTCATCTTTGGAAGATCTTTCTTAGCCAAACGAGAATTCAATTCGATGTTATTCCTGGTTTGTACGCATAATTGAAGTTAGAGAAACAATTTAGTGTGGAATTGTCTGCTCCGTTGACAAAATGACAACTCAAGTCAACAACGTTATCAAAATAAACAATATTATATATCACAGACTGGCTATATGAGTCGGTATCCCAATGCTTTACTTTCACAAGATAGTTTTATTTGTCATGGCACAGTTGTGTGTAGAGAATGTTAAGAAGTGATTCCCCTTTCAGCGGGTAGACTTTCAGCGGGTAGTAGAAGTAATCAGAGCATTAAATTTAAATTGCATTCTAAAAACATTGCTTATCTACCTATACTCAGGAAGAAATTGAAAAGTGCTGATTCCGAATACATTTTATTAACAATAACAATAAATCGCAGAAATCAAAAGTATTTAACACATGTCTATTATGTTTAGTAGCATAGTCTTCGTTGTACAAAACTGCCTTAAGTCTCTTTCATCCATTTTCAATGAGCTTTATGCATGAGCTTCGCGGAATTTCTATCCTTTCTTCTCCACAAACTTTCTTGCATTCTCTATTTTTTATCTCTTGCAACAACTCTTAATTTCCACTTTTATAAAAAAAATCAATTTAATTGAAATCTGGAGACTAATTAGACTATTCTTAGACACGAGTGTTGTTATCTCTGAGCCCTTGTTATTGTTTTTAGGTCAGGTGTTTTTGGATCGTTGTCGTATTGAACTATAAAATCGGGAACATGTTTGAGTGATTTTGCACTCTTCAAAAGATGCGTTCAGAAAATCTTTGTGAATTTTTTCGCATTTATTTTTCCCTCAATTAGTTTCATTTCTACCAACCCCATTAAAAGAACCTCATACCCATGGCATCACACTTCCACTGCCGTATCAAACTGAAGGGAAGTGTTTTCTGACCTGTATTCAGTTCCTGTTTTTCTCCATTCACGTCTACGCATGTTTTTTTTTCCAAAATCCTCGATTTTTACTACATCGGACCAATCATTTTTCTCCGAAAACTGCTCCGGCTCTTTTACATACTTTTCCCAAGTTTACTACGATGCTGAGCGTGTTTGCATTTTAATAGTCAAAGAGGGTTTTCTAGGGGACCTACATTACAGGCCTCTACTGCCCAATGATCTTTTAATTGTGTCTTTACTTACTTCAATTTCAGCATTCTTCACGTCACTATGAATTTTGTTCCTTGTGAAAAAAAGTTTTTCATTTGATTTCATGCTGTGAATCATCCAGCAGCCACGCTCAATTTGCATTAACAAACACTTTCTTTTGAAGTTCGTCGCTATTTAATCAATTTTTCGAGTTCGAATAACGAAAGAGACTGTGCTTACAAGGAAGTTAAAATCTACAGCATTCTATCGGTATACTACACCTTGTTTGTAACTCTCCACAATCATTTTCTGCATTTTAATAGGTAATTCTTTAGTTTTAACTATGTACTTATATGTTTTACACTGTACGACAATGTCACCAAAGCCAAAAATGACAAAAAGAGCCGTCCAATGCAATCATTGGTTGAAATATAAAGTCATAGCAATATGGAAGAAAAACATTATGAAATACTCGTATCGTAAAATTTGTGTGCACCGTTAAACACTTTTGCATTCGGTGATTTATTAGTATTGTTAATAAAAGATATTGTAGAATAATACTTTCTAATTGTTCATTTTTTTATAGATAAAGAATGTTTGCCAGAGAGCGTATACCAAATTGTACACGAAACGAACGTTTATTATTTTAAAAAACAATTTAACAACCACTTTTGACACCCGCTGTGGATAGCAGGATAAGCATGAATGGCGGCGTCAGGACCAATTCGCCCTAACGCTAGAGACCCGCAAAACTCGAGGCAGCAAAGCTTGACGCCCGTCCTGTGGAGCATGGAGTGTTGAGACCTCCGAGGCGGAGTAACTGGGAACACAACCAACATGGCGAGCAGTTTTTATTCAAATTGTTAAAAATTTTTTGCATAAACACCAGGGTTTGGATGTGTAAGTGTGTCGGGTTGATAAGTCGTGTTCAAAAAGAAATTCGTGTAGAAATATCAATTTTCAACTTTAGGTAATTTAATTTTTGTTTTAACAGATTTTCGAATAGTCATTTCAAATATTCAATGAAACTTAGAGGTCTTGATAGATCGTTACCCTAAAATAACGTTATGCTAGAATATCTATGTACAGTGGATACTACTGATATCTGATGCATGGTTAAGAGTTTATTTTCCACAGTTGCGCAAGAGTAAAGTAAAGAGAATTGAACAACTTTTGTGTTTTTTAGGCTGAATACCAAATCCGCGTAAGAATACACGAATAAAGCATTGATATAATATTGACAAAAGACTTGAACTATTGGTTCATAAAATATCCAAAACACGATAAAATTATTTTTAAAACAATAATAAATGATACACAAATAATCCAGAGTAGCTTATGCAACAGAAATACTGCAGAACTATCTATAATCTACTTCTTCTACGTACAATAGCAGTCCTGATTCAACGTTTAATATCAAGAGCTGCATGAAAAGGTCATCGTTAAACACTCTAATTCTAATACGGCGATGACTAAAGAATTGCCAGAAAGAACCGGAGAAGTAATTGTTCAGTTACAAAAAATGAAAAAACTTCATCTGGGCTAAAAATACCAATCTCAACCATGAGTGATGATTTGCCCGTTCACGTCATATCAGTCCACTGCAAGTCTACCTCGTACAGGGCATCTATCAAGAATTTTAAATCTTGCGGCTTCACACATAGTTCGTCAAGTAAAGAAGAACCTTCGTGTGACACGATCTGAATTTCGAAATGATTTGGAAGCAGCCAGAATAAATGTGTGTAAAAACGCAATTCGATTGGGTCTTAGGAACGGGAGATTCCGTTCTAGCACACGAAGAAAAACACTTTTGTTGAAACCAATTCATGTCAGAAGTCGTCTGAATTTCCCCGAGGTACATTTAGAGAAACTGCAAGTTTTTAGGGCATTGTGCTATGATCTGAGAAGACAAAGATTGAGTTATTTTGGTGGAACTTTTGACCATGTATCGGATATTTATTGCATCATCTATCTGTGTGTAGGACTACCTTCATTTGGCTACCCACATGATTAGAGGAGGAAATACCATAACAATCCTACCATTGCTATCCCTGATTGCTTGCACATTTCCGTGAATTTAAAACAATTTGAGTATTTATGATGATATTTTCATTCCGTGCTATAAATGTACGTACCCACCGCAGGAGGACGTTCCGTTCACGGTTCATGCATGACTCCTGCGTCTGCCACATTTGTGAGACCTTCATTAAAATGCAGTGCGTACAACAACTCACAGATGCTTTAGAGATAATACCCAATCTCGGTGCTGTACACCTCAGCCGATAACGATAATTTCTCTAGATTATTTTAGAATCTTCTTGTACTGGTTCTTCTGTACTGAACGCAGAATTTTCGATCATATTGGAAAATTCATAGTTATTCGTACGCTGTAGGTGAATATGCCTAACTATTTGCACTACAAAACCCGAGAACTGACGGGGAAGTACAACCTCAAGAAAGGAGATGTGATCTTATCCTCGACACCTTTTGCCTACGTGATCTCGTCCGCCCGTCGCGGCCAGTACTGTGAGAACTGCTTAGTGTCCCAGTGAGTCTTGTGGCAGAGTGGAGCACACGAGCTAGCGTTCCCATACATTTGAACCTTTCATTAACAGACTAATTGGAGGAGTAAAATATCAGAAAATGTGAATATTCTTCATGTGACTATACTGTCCTTTCGTACCGGATATTCTGATCATTACAATATGCATCAGACCAGATGGTATTGTCCGTTGCATCCGATATCCGTTAACATCCGGTGTCCATAAATGAGAGGTTCAACTGTTATGGGTACTGCTGCAGCCTAATCCTACTTCACTCCACTCCTACTCAGGTGCAGGTGCTTGATTGGTATCTGACGGCATGGGACTTGGACAGCTACCAATCAATGACCTCCTAGCCCGTTTTTCTTTATGTATTTTTTTTCTACTTTTTCATACTTGTCTCTTCCATTGCATTGTATGTTATTATGATGCTGGTATCCCTTAGTTGCAGTCAGACAACTGCTCTCTCGAGTGCCCGGTTTTCTGTCTTTCTAGCTATCTCTCTTTCGTTTGTTCGCTCGTTTGTTGGTTTGATTGTATCACCACCTTTTGCTACGCGTGTGCCATCTTCCGAGAATTTAAGAATACAGAACATCATGTTCCGAGAACAGCGTTGCGAACATAGAATGAAAATATGTATTCTGTAGTGTAAGACTATACGAGCAAACTTGAGGAATTCAGCAAGGAATCGTGGTGCAAACTTATTGGGGTGTGAGAATAAGAAGCAAACATGAATTAATACTCATATATTCAGAGCATTGTTAAATTCGCTGGAGTAGAAATATGATGCAATTTTACTGTCGAGCAGGAATAGGATGCAAATACATTATGGTGTGGGAATACGATGCAGATATACTGTGGTGTGGCAATATGATGTAAGTACATGCGGTTTTGGAATACGAAGCGAATACACTGCGGTGTGGGAATATGATGTAAATATATTAAAGTGTGGGAATATGATGGAAATACACTGCGGTGAGGGAATATGATGCAAAAATGGACATAAATTAATTGGGTCTTTCGATAGAACTCACCGAAGGTGTTTAAATTGAAAAAATCAGTTCAATTTTGATTATTATGTACTTGTGAGTCTTAGCTTATGTATCGATTTTCTTATTTATTCATGTTATTTTCTATGAATACACCTTTTTCTTTCTAAAAAATATTGTTGAACACAGACGTGCTAGGACGACTGATGCGAGTAGATAGCCTTACTTGGACTTCATTAATGTTTAGAATTCGGCACTGTTTAGACCTTATTAATGTTTAGACTTCATTAATGTTTAGGCTTCATTAATATTTAGAATTCATTAATGTTTAAGATCCACTAATGTTTAGACTTCATAATGTTTAGACTCCATAATGTTTAGATTCTAATAATGTTGAGACTTCATTAAACTAAGCACACAAAAGCGCTACAAATTGGTAGTGGATGCACCAGTGGCCTGCAGGTCCTTAGGGGCCGCAGCTGATGTCAGCTCACGAATTTGGGGATGCGTTGAGACTCGATCTTACGATTTTGGGGGAATATGCCATCAAATCATACAGTCTTATTGTGATCTTAAATTTCAACCTTGTTGTAATTTTGAATTTCAACCTAATTGCATTGTTAAATTACTACCTTTTGCTATCTTAAATTACAACCTTGTTACAGTGTTAAATTACTACTTCATTACAATCTTGAATTACAAAATTACAATCATATTGTAATGTTTAATTACTACCTTATTGAGATCTTAAATTACAACCTTATTGTGATCTTAAATTACAACCTAGTTGCAATCTTCGATTACAATTTTATAGCAATCTTAATAACTACCATAGTAAAATTTTAAATTACGGTATTCAATCAATAGCGAGTGAATCTTACTAATTTAGAGTAGTAGGATGACTCAAGAACACAGCAGCATGATCACTTCAATTTTACGTGTGTGTTCTCTATGCACCGCACTGATTGGAAATTGGACTTCTACACATGGTGAAACATAAGTTTCTGCTTCACAAAGAAGCCCTCAGTTCCTAGCCAGACATGAAAGAAAGGTTGTTATTTAACTTTGTTTTGCACTAGTTATCGACTGTTTTTTCTTTATTTTTCTCTGAAAAGGGCATGTCGAAAATATCATTCTCTTTTCATAGTGTATTTTTTTTAACATATTTCTAGCGTATAAATTTAGTTCACATCATGAAATAAATATTACGTACTTTATAATATTCTTCTCAAAAAAAGAGCAACTCGTTAAAAAAATAATAAATTTTTAAATTTCACGTGCATATCGTACACTGTATTCTTTCACCTACAGCCCTAGTACAGGAACCGTGTCGGCCAACATTGCGGCTGTACTTCTCTATAAAAAATTTCAGTGAGATATTACACTGAGTCAATTTAATGCAAATTTCATCAATAAATAGACATATATTCGATTGCAGAATTCTACGTGACACTCAACGTGAAAGAAAAATAATTCCTCAGATTAGATTCGATTGGATTTATTTTTGCTTTGGAATTTTGGATCATGAGTAAAAACTTAGCTTTGATCTCGCTCCGTACAGCTGTCACGAACGACTCTTATGTGTGGCCTCGGACAATTAAATCTTCGATACACTTGAGAAATCGAGTGGAGCAGCAGCTAGTTTAATGTAACATTGATGGAGACCGAAAACCTCATTTTGACAACAATATCCGTACATTTTCGCAGTGTGCATTAAATTTTCATGCGAAAGCTTCACAAGAATGCTGGAGATACGAGAGCATTGTCTCGAAAGTTGCGAGGAAAACAGCAACCTGTTTAGGTCTGGTAGGAGAACCAAGCTTCATATAATCTCTTTAATCTGACGTGCTTGCAAATTATTGGGCGTTATTAGAAGTTTGGCAGCTCCCCCAAGATCAGGGTAATCTTGGCGACCTCATTATCCTGAGTCGCCGGCGGTTTTCAGATCGTGCCGAGCTGCGTACATTACCACATCTGATGGGCCTCCACGCGGTCCGTTCTCATGGGTCTGCGTTGAGACCCAAGACCGCACGGCCGCCTCCAATTACCCGCACTGAGGCGGTACGGTGTCCAAGTGAGCGTAAAGCGAACTCACAATCCTCCTGCCTTGGGCTCATGGCTAGCTCCAGCAGACGACGCAGGTCGTCGTGGGCTCCGCGCCAGCTCCGCTTTGGATCTTAGATGAGATGACCGCTCGGCTCAGAGCGTGCGCAATTTATTATTATACCACTCGTTGTAGCCTCTCTCAAGCCTAAACTCGCGCAAATTTCAAGTGTAAGTTTTAAAAGGTGTTATTACAGAAGGAAAATACAGCGGTCTTCAAGATAATATGCTGCGCGTAAATTATTTTCTAAAGCGGGATTGGCGCTCTTTATTTTTAATGAGATGTGAAAAGATCTCTAGCTTTTTTTCCTGTCCGTTCCAAGATTTGCAGCAGCCATGCCGCATGATCCTTAACGATGTCAGTGTCGAATAACATCATTGCAAACTCCAGGGAATAAAAATTACTTCGTCTTTCACTTATCGCTATATTCTGTGAATAATAGACCATTTGCATGTAAAATTTTAACAACGAATTATTTCGCCGACAAGGTACGCCCAGATTTTAAGTTCTTGTCGAAAATCTGGGAATAAAGTTTCGCATTGATTTCAATGTTGGTCCTCGTGATGCTTTCACTGCGGTTGGACGAAGTTAACTGCTGAATGTTCTCAACTTACTTAGTTGCAATGCAGAGCTTCGAATCGACTTTGATGGAAATAAAAGTAATTGAAGCAAGACTAAATTGAATAAAAGAGTAACATTAAATTGAATCAATACCTAAGAAAGAATAAAGTAAAATACTGTCAACGCAAAAGCAAAAGAATAAGAGCGTAATTGACCACGTCTGCTGCAGCATCGTGATAAATTTCGGCAAGAATTTAAAACATGAATTTACTATGAGGCTATGAAAAAAGAGTTAAATTGTAACGACATCATTATTGCGTTCGACAGGAGAATGCCATCCTCTTTCTGGCGAGAGTTTTGAGGCAAAATTGTAGTTCATGGCAGCCCGCGGAATTCTTTCTAATCACAGCAGATGTAATAGCTCAGATTCAATCATCAGTTCGTACGACAAAAGTTCTTTCTGCTCCTGCTGAATTAAAATCACTTCCTCTCGGCGCATGACGTCAGCCGTTGTCTCTGAAATGCCCGCACCAATTGGACGCGGCAACTACAACGACAGGCGCCAGAAAAAAAAAACTCGTGTTTGTAAAAGGCAACGACGAGGCTGCGATTTGATCAGCGAGTAAACTGCGAATTAAAAGAGTTCTTTTTAGTGACTACAGATGCAATTTGCAGGTTTTTCCGAGCCGGGGTAACTTAATTTTCCGCCAGGCAAGAAACTCGAGCGCCGTACGTATCGAATATGAGAGGCACTTGGCTGAAGCAGCCAGCGGCGGCAGCGTCGAGAGCACCAGCAGCAGAGTAGCGACATGAACATCTACTATTATTTATCTATTAAACTGTTTAATATTATGTATATATTTGTATCGTACATTTACGTAGTGAAGAATATTTTCTCTAGTTGAATTTCTTTACATCCATTCTCGAACTAAGTTAATAAAGGTATTATTAATTGATATAATGTGATTAAAAAAAAGACTGTGATTAGAACTCAAGGAAAGGTTTTAAACGTAGATACCTCATATTATTATGGGTATTGTTACTAGGCGAGTTATGGGACATATTGTCTAGAGTTTCATGGATCTAACAAATAAGTCTCCTCAGGGGGCGTAGGATAGGCCATAGGCAATAGAGGTAGG
>VOMN01079000.1:0-19385 GCA_014899125.1 Orchestia grillus | reverse complement strand
AGTTAGGTTAGGTTAGACGACCGCGTGTACCACATGTGGTCCGCGTGGCGGTCAACGTGTTAACTTACTGTTCCTATGCGCAGGGGATCTTGTGTGGGAACACACCGTGTGCATAGAGTCTCCCGTTCTCCAAAGTCCATACTAAACAGTCCCTACTCTTTCGGTGCGAGATGGTCCGAGTTACTAAAGCGCTGCTATCATTAACACCACCACCACTACTACTACTACTACTACTGCTACTATTACTACTACTACTACTACTTTAACGTTTAGCGAAATGACATCTCGTTTCTGGACGTGGCGAAAGTTTAAAGCAACACTCTGATTTTCAACTAATTTGCTTCTGCAGGTATATTGGTTGTTGGTTGACGACTTCATAATTGCCTCATACCTGGGCGTTTTTACGCTTTCGTTTGGATGTTTTTTATCAATTATTTAATTTGATATTGAATGATCTTTAATTTTTACGTGAATTTATCGCTAGGCTTTCGATACTTTTTCGCGCCGTTGACCCATTTCCCGGGTCATTTATAGTCGTGACATTTGTGGTAGCGAGTTTCCGAGTGGTCGAGGCGCGTAGATCAGTGAGCTCTGGTGGAGATCAAACAATCAAGAGTTTTCGCAGTAAATTTAAAATAAGCGACAGGCGTCCTTAGGCGCTTCAGGAGTCCGCAACCCAAACAAACAAAAGAAAAAGCAAACAAACCCGACACACCTACCAACCCCACAAGCCCCGCCTGGAGTCACTGTGGCGGCTTTTTATGAGCGGAATCTGCCCTCAAACGGGATTAAGGAAATTATGGCCAAAGGCATGAGCTTTGAACGATCAAGCACTTAACACAAGCGCTAGATGCGTAGGCGAGCTGACTCACAAGGGCAATGACATGAGGTTACAATTATCCACGGTCACTACCCGTTGAACAATAAATGGAAAATACAACCACCTTACTCTCTTAAGGCCCCTTGGACTCAAATTAAATAAAATGTGATCAAGGCTCCTACGTGGTTACGTTCCACTCTCCCGACGTCGCCGGTTCTTTTTGTCTTTCCTCGAGTGCTCGAGCAGCTCGGTCCTTCTACGAGTACGTGCATAACTGGCCCCGTGAACTCTGCCGGAGCCCGTTTTACACCCAGCCTTGCCACGTTGTCAAATCTTCACAGAAAATTCCAGAAGATAACTGCCTTTCTGCCGTTCTTCTGATGATTTTCACGGGGGGAAATATTTGGAGGAAGGTGGATCGGGGGTCAGTCGCACGGTCAACCGCTCAGATTTCCTGACGGACGGCTGTCCAAGCTTGAGAGACAAGCCTTTCAATATCGAATTATAACTGGTTGGCGATGTCTCCGAGCTTTGCTTGATGTGGCTACGACCCTTTCGATTCGTTTCGGACGACGGGCTAGTTCTCTTGATCCTTTGTGGCTTTGGATGGTCGGACCATTCATTAGCGTTAATAATTTACCCTTCCACTCGAGTCGCACCGCGGCTTCTCTGCAGTGGGAGTCGCAGTCTGTCGATGCTGAATAATTTAAAATTATACAGTATCGTGTTATTTATTTTCTGGGCTACTTAATTGGAGAATACGAGTCTTACCAAATGTTTGATCAATCTAGGCTGGATGAGTTGATGCATGGAAGGAAATGATGTGAGGCCTTAAAATAACGAAAACTGAATTGAAGTATGGGCGATTGTATGGTACCCGTTGACAATATGTTGCTTTTCGGTCGGTGTGGACGAGAGTCGTGCGGCTTTGTGCGGTCTTTTTCGCTTATGAATTTTGAACCACGGAATGTTGTGGGTTCGGACAGACATGGAAGCCACGGAGGAATGGTGATATACCATTCAATAACTTCACCTATCTCCAAGACTTACCTTCTTGGCCTGCCTCCTTGGCCTACCTACTTGGCCTACCTACTTGGCCTACCTGCTTGGCCTACCTACTTGGCCTACCTACTTGGCCTACCTCTTTGGCCTGCCTCTTTGGCCTGCCTCTTTGGCCTGCCTCTTTGGCCTGCCTCTTTGGTCTGCCTCTTTGGCCTGCCTCCTTGCCTTACCATCCTCAGCCACAGACAGAAGAGGCTGCCACGCCTGCTCCAGCACGCAACTTGGCAGAGCTACAGAGGAGCTCGTCGAGGTGGGGCAGCGCTCGTTACCAGCCTGGGTTGTGGGGCTCATTTGAGGCTTGGGAGGCACGAGGGCAGCACAACGGTTACGTGACGGCTGCCAGGACGAAAAAATGCACTCGTAAAACCTCTCTCGAAAATTTGTCGTAGAGCCTTTGTTGAATTCTAGAGTGGAGAATGGTTTGAAACGACGTAAACTTCATTTTATTAGTATCGTAAACCTGACACGCAGGCGGTGTGTCGTTATCGGCCGTTTGGCTTCTTCTTCGCACTGCCTGCGACGTCGATTTTCTTTTATTTTAAAGTCTTCAAAGACATTCTGTTCACTCGGAAGCTCATCAAGGAAGCTCTCGAGCGAAATGAAGGCAATGAAGCGGCTCTGCACCTTCTCGCTGCCTGTTGGGCGCCGTGGCTTGAATTTACCCACGCACGCCTGGTGAAGTTAGGATCAGCGTGGACCCTCAGCTCGTCGCTGCCTGAGCTGAACTTTGCGCACAAGAACTACAAAGTAATCAAATTTTCAATCGAGTATTTCTAGGGGAACTTGGTGGCGCGACAGGTAAGGTGTCAGCAGCGCTAGCCGCTTCGCCACACTAGTGTAGCAATAGATAAGCTAACCTCACGAGAAATTCTGGACTCTTGAAATCCGTAGGAAATAAATGGAAGGTAAACTTTGAAAATGAACTTCGAAGCAAGAGAATTTTTCACAAAGTAAAACAAGTTAATTAATTTTCGAGAATGTACACGTGCTCGTTCTCAGATAATGTCCTCTGAATAATGTACAGGGATAACCGGGCCACAGACTACGCACTACTAGCTCGTCAAACTCGTTCTCTGATGTCCTGATGTTGTCTACCATCGCACCCCTCCTACGATGTTGTTTACTAGGGCACCTCTCTCATGATGTTGTCTTCTAGCGCACTTCTCCCACGATGGCCGCAACATCGGCGCCATGTGTATCTGTCAGAACTCTAGCTGTCGATATGTTGCTGAATGCCACCATACTGAAATTTAACTTTCTTTGAAAAATCCAATTCAGAACAAGAGGAGAACACCGATCTTCGAAATTGGAAGTAGTTTATTCTTTAAATTCACTCATTGCCTCATTTTTCGGCACTGTGGAACGACAATCTCTCGCTGGACTTCATAAAGTAGTGGTGGGGCTTGTGGAACTAACGACGTAAAGCTTCAATGAAGCAACGTCTCAAGTGAGGTACTCGCGCTCGATGCACTGGCATCGTTTACGTGCTGCGCAGGTGAGCTCTGCCTGATGGCATCCTCAAGATAAGCTGGTGTGCCATTAGCAGCGAGGTGAAGCGCGGCAGCGTCCCTGCACACAAAGGGCAGCTGATCTTTCCTCCGCTCCTCCATTGGATGTTCTGCTTTTGTTAGCTTCTCACTTAACGAGTTTCGTGCGGTCATTTGCGAACTGAGTTTCGATCTCACCCTATGATTAATGTGTTAATTTTTGTTCTCAATTATGGTTATTGTGAAGTCTACGAATGAAGTTCTAGTGCGTTGAAATGACACAAAACTACGGGCATTGACTGCTTGAATGCAAAAGCAGCCCCGCCTGGTATTTGAACGCACTAAGAGGCTCAGTAGGCCTGATAGGCCTCAGCAAACAGCTTTCCGTTGGAGTCCCGGCAGTCGCTGGCAGAATGGCTCCTGTGATAAAGAGCTTTCATTTTAGTTCAGTTCCTGGGGGCTTCATTTCTAGCTCACTAGACCTCGCTGAGAGCACATTTAATTATCTCTGTTGCTTTCGCTGCATTTGAGTAATGTATCGAGAAAAACGTTTCACGGGACCGATAATTTGGTGAATTTCATAGATGCTTCATTTCTTGCTTATTTTCGAGAGGCAATTGATGAGTTTATATTTATATAACAGATCAAACAGTACTTTGAAAAAACGATGTAAAGATCACCAAAAGAATCTCCGTAAAAAGTAGCAAAAGCAAAACAAGAGCACTTCCACCGGGAACTGACAATGGCAAAAAATAATTTAAAAGAAATCTGGGAAATCATCAAAGAAGTAGCACAGTATAAAACCAATGATCGTCAGAGTAATTTCGAAAACCCTTTAGAAATAGCCACAAATTTCAATACTTTCTTTTCAAAAGTCGGCGCAGAAGTCTACTATGAAACGTCTAAAGCTACTCCTCGAAAACCCCTCACCGAAAAATTAAGTAATACATCAGACCTTGATACCGAGAAAAAATAGAAGCCTAGTCCTGTTAACTTATCAGAAATATGCAGTATCCTGTTCTCGTCGAAAAATACCAAGGCGGTTCGGCATGACAAAATCAGCCTTCAGTTTATTAAAGACAGCTTTTCTCATACTACCCCACTGCTTTGTGTGATAATACTTCCATTGACACTAACAAATTTTCTGATAAGTGGAAGCATTCCATAATTAAACCATTCCGCAGGTACCAATTCCGTTATCAATGGTACTATCGATCTACATAAATCACGGGACCGAAATTATAACAACTACATGCGTGCATATCGCTTGACGATATTGCGAACTTTAAGATAAGAATATCGAGAACAATCTCAGGTTTGGTTCTTCCTGCATTGTTCTTGTGTACTTGAGCTTCTCAACTAACAGAAAACATTTGGAAGGGTCTCTTGTTCATGCTTGCTCGTGGCGGTCGTAGAAACTTGCACACAGTACACCACTTGCTACTCGCGCTAGCGGAGCATCAAGTAGCAAACAATATTACCGAACGCAATGGCGTCCCGCGATGACTTCAGCGTGTGTAACACTGTACGAGTCGAGTTTAATGTGGTACGGTTAGGTTGTGTAGCACTCGAGCGCCCCAATGGAGCGAGGTTTGTGAAGCATTTGTTACCTAGCAGTTTTATTCTTAATTTCTTAACAACTCTGTGACTTCGTGAGTGCTTCTGTTGAAGAAGCCAGGTCAAGCAGCTTCTGCCTGTCTGTCCTCAGCCAAATATCATAACCAGCGACCAGAGATATTGGAAATTCGTGTTGACAGTTTTATTCAGTTATAAAAATAGATGGTTGTAGTTTTTTAAATTACCTTTTCAACCAGTAGGAAAATGCTTGAATTTCGGAATAAATTACTATAGCATCTAATTTTCAAAATTCTGGTCGATAAAGTTCATTGTTCCATTTGATGTGGCAAGGAGTTTTTTGGAACTTTATTCAATGATCGTTTTTTTAATTTCAGGTAAGCGAACAGAGCCAGCTGCTGCTGAGTGGGCGGTGACTGGTGGCACGTAAGTACGGCACGTGTGTAGTGGCGTACCGTTTAAGTACTGCATTTGTGCTGTAGAGCAACGTTACAGTACAGCAGCACTTGTGCTGTAGAGCAACGTTACAGTACAACAGCACTTGTGCTGTAGAGCAACGTTAAAGCACAACAGCACTTGTGCTGTAGAGCAACGTAACAGTACAACAGCACTTGTGCTGTAGAGCAACGTTAAAGCACAACAGCACTTGTGCTGTAGAATAACGTTAAAGCACAACAGCACTTGTGCTGTAGAATAACGTTAAAGCACAACAGCACTTGTGCTGTAGAATAACGTTAAAGCACAACAGCACTTGTGCTGTAGAATAACGTTAAAGCACAACAGCACTTGTGCTGTAGAATAACGTTAAAGCACAACAGCACTTGTGCTGTAGAATAACGTTAAAGCACAACAGCACTTGTGCTGTAGACATTAGAGTACAACAGCACTTGTGACGTTCTAATGACTGTTGTAAGCGAGGAGGTTAGAGGAACAAATGGCGACCTGACATCGGCTTGTCAAAACCGTGAACTTGTATCGTTTTCTATCGCTTCACCCAATACTGAAAAGCTTTTCTTTTCTCTAGGTTTCTTGTTCAGGACTCGATATTTTTATTCTGTGTTTCGAAAGAACTTGTTTTGTGTGATATTTTGAAAGAAGAAATGAATGATTTCTGGTCATTTGTGAGGCGTTATCAGAATCCCCAAGCGCTCGTCACTTCATTCAGTTTATGCTCAGAAGATTTCAACCGTTTATGTCGTCTTTAAGCCGGAGAAACCTCCTGCGTAATGTCTTCTGCGTCTTGGAGTATTTTCGCGTGACTTTAGTGCACTTAAATTGAATTTTACGACTGATAGAGGATGCTTCATTGTACTTGAGTGAGATAAAGGTAGGTGAACAATTGATATTTTTCAATGTGTCAGCTTTGATATGAATCACGTTTTCTTCGAACGAATAAGTCTTGCAACAACCAATAGGAAAACTGATCGCTGTCGATGGGGAACCTTCAACTTTGAGAAAAAGTTCTCAAAATTACTTCAAAACTGACGCTCGCAACGCTTCAACTTGCTGGTGCTCATTGTATTCATTTCTCCTGTTCATTTACAAAGAGTGTGGTGAGCTGGTTGTTCTTATTAAACTGGGAAGCTGTCTCTGTCACTTGACACATAGTGTACGATTGGAGTCTGGAAGAAGATGCACACGTTTGTTGGCAACGTTCATGGAGAAAGTATAACGTTACATCACTCGACTCCTTTTCCTTTATATTGACGGATGTCAAGCTGTATTTAGTTATTATTATTCGGTAAGTATGTAATTAATGCTTTGCTCCATAGCTCAGTATGGACTGTTATTAATGAGCTGCAGTTTTCAAGACACTATCTTCCCCTACTTTAGTAAATAAACCATAAATAAAATACATTTTTGATTTGCATTTAAACATATTTTTGTACAAGTACTTGTTGTTAGGTTTCCGGCCATAATATATATCTTGTTCAAAATAAAATGCGGGAAAATTGTTCAGTTTTAAAAATTGTTTATTCTGTTTTATTTAGAAGGATTTTTGACGCATTTTGAATATTTACTGAGGTCTGATACGGACTGTTGCCTGCAAGCAACACGGGCTCTAATGAGCGATGTTGTATGCTCTACAAATATGACAGGGCACTCCACCATGTCTTCCCTGTGATGCTAATCTAAGAGATGGAGGCTCAATACAACATGTCAATTATTACTTATACTTCATTATTCGCTTATTACATACCTCCCTCTGTGGACCTAGAGTCATCCTCTGTCACCTCGCCATTCCCTTCATTTGGAGAGTTCGTGATAGAAGAGAAATTGTTGTAAAGGAAGATTTGTACAGTTATTTATTTCGCGCCACATCCGTTCTCGTGCGGCGAGTGTGGTAGGGGGGAGCTGTGCGGCGTAGCGTCGAGCGTAGCATGGAAAAGATCCCTGCGTGAGCGAGATGCCCTGCGGAAAGCAGGACCTCTTGTGCGTGCGTTATAACGGAAAGGCGTCAGCACCCCGGTGTGCGTATTATGAGTGAGTATTTTGCGTGCGTTGATCGAGTTTTTATCTGCGATGCAGACTGGGAATACGTGTTATAAGATTTTTAGTTTTAAGATAAATATGCGATTGACTGATATTTTTGTTACCATTCATGTGCTTTTATTCAAGTCTCTGTAATATTTAATGACAAATCAGTTGTTTGACTGACGTTCATTCTTGTCCATGCGTTAACTCCATCTATAAAGTTTATATGTCTCTGCGAATATTTCATTTTATAAAAAAATTTCCAGTTGATGACGTACAAGCCAGCGTCTGTACTGCATTTTTCAAAGATAATCCACCCTTATTTTCCAAGTTGTTTGCCCGGCAATCGTAAAACGCACCTGGAACTTGGCGGTGTGGAGTGTTCTGGGCTGAGCACACCGCAGTGCCAGGAGTTCTGTATTTAATTTCGGGCTTTACAAGGCCATTAATTAGGCCTGAACGTCTTCAGTGCGTCAGATTAGGCGGCGTCCGAGCTTCATTAATGCGCGCTGCTGCCGCCGCCGCCGACTCTCATATTAATTTTTGCTTTCAAAACGAGGCGCACTTCCGAGGCCGAGTTTTGGTGGCCGCTGAGCTCATCGAGAGCAGGGGCTGCTGTGTGGGTGAGTCGGTCATCGAGAATGACCTCAGCGAGTGATTTGTAAAGCGAGGCTCACCTAAAATTGAGTCAACTTCCTCGGCTTACGAATGAATGGTGCAGAAATTTTGAAAAGGCGCTTGTATGCGGACTCGTTTTCATTAACTGAAACTTTCGTTTACACTCAAATCGGACAATGTTGTACGTAAGCTCTCTCATGTCTTTCATCTAGTTTCTTTCGGAAAAATTAAGAATTGTGCAGAAAAGGTGGTCAACTTCTACTGTTATGCCTGTGTAGCTTTCCTCCCGAAAAGAAGCTGTTCGTGGTCCACTCGGAAATCTTTACAAGCGCGTGTGCGACGAGTATAAGCAGTGCAGAGAATATTATAAGCCTCTAAGTGACATCAGCAAAACCTCAGAATTATCAGCCGCTTATTTTGCACTCATATTCGCTGATATGGTGAGAGGAAATATAATTGGATTTTATGGGCAAAAAATGCATCAAATCTTGTTTTCCTGTTGATTATTCTCTTCGGAGATATTTTAAAGAACAGCTGTGTTCAGCATTTACGACATGTCTATCAACACGATTTAAAATTGTAGTTTCCCCGGAGTTTCCTTTTGCCCAGGAACTGGAAAGTTTTTTGGGTGCGACTTCACTTTCGTCAGCGTTATTGAATTCCGATTTCTGGATCACAAGTGCAATTTTAAAGCAGAATTATTTTTTAGCAAAAATGAATTGAAGTGCTTACGGAAAGGGATATATTTGGAGATGGTAGGTGAAAACTTGGTTTTGTTTTAATTATGCACCCGCGATAGTGTGTTTTTGATATAATTGACGTGTGTTTGCACGCAAAAATCTTCAAGTTTTGTTCGTTTGCATTGTAAGCATTTTGCATCCAGATACTCCCGAATATCCTGAAAGGTAAAGAAGGCATACGGATCACAGGCGGGAAAATTGAGAACTAGAGAGCCTGAGTGAACTACTTGGATTTTCTCGACTTTTCTGCCGTTGTCATTACGGTGTCCATACTAGCTCGGAAGCTGTAGTTGAGAATTTGTTGAACATCTTGATGTTAATACAGAATGATCGTCTCTAAATTGAGACAATTTTCCTGTTGCTGGCGTGAAAGAGACGTTAAAGATAATCACCCGAATAACTCCAAACGGTATTTCTAAAAATGCCTCGATACGACTTGAAGTTTCTGCCTTCAAAGTACATATAACTTGCCATGAATTACAACCAGGCGCTTGCTAGTACTAGCTGGCAGGTTGCAGGAAGCGCTGCGATTGGCTGCGCTGCCGACTCCCCAGATCATGAAGCTGCGTCCTGCTCATATGATGCGTTCTATGTTGTGGTTTTCCTCCAAGTTCACCTGGTAATCGTTTCTCTGAAAAACGGGATTTTTAGTTTGATCTTGCATCGCTATCACCGTCGACTTGTGCTGTGTAGTAGCTTTGTTTTCGCGTTTATGGATTTAGTTCCATTAAATGAATTTAGTATTTCGATACAATATTTGCTGAAACGTCTCCGCTTCGGTACAATATTTAGTTTACCGTAGGCCTATAATGTAGAGTCACTAACTAATCCAGTCCGAATTGAAGCTTTTTGGGTATTTCTGGGGATTCTGACCGATTCCCAAGAAAATTTTGTCAGTACTGGTTGATTTTATGATCCTTTATGAACAAAAATTGATTCACTTGAGTTGCAAGTGTCCCGACAAAAATTCTGGAGATTTTAGCCGCTTAAAATTAGCTTTGAATTTTTTTGAGTTTAAAATAGCTTTATTTAAAGAAACTAAGATCACAAAAAAAATTTCTCGGTGTGTAGATAAATTTACCTGCGAGAACAAATTTCAAATTTATCATCACGCTTCCATTCAGAGTTGGTTTTTAGGCATTGATGCAATTAAAAAAAGTCAAGACAAGATACTTCACTGAACAACACCAACGCATCTTCGATTGATAACTAATAATAAAGAACGACGAGCAGATGTGAGCTCGCTAAGCAGGGATGCGACTTGTTTATTACGTTCAAATTTTTTGGTAACAATGCAATATTGTAATTTACCGGAGGTATTGCGCCGAAAATTCATTTGCGTAACACAATTGGGGCATGGCATATTTACAGCCGCTTCTCTACGGAAGAGCGCCATAAATTTGCGGCGTATATTATTGCAGCTAACCTTTACTAGGCAGGCAAACGAATGCCAACTGAGTGCACCCTGGCATTTTGTGCCGCTGCTGCTCTTTCTTTTCGCAATTATTCTAATGCGACGCTTCGTATATTGAAATTATTTCTGCTTGTGATAACAATAAGTTACGTTGTAACAGAACATGCCATCCTTCAGGTACAAATTCGGGCCCCGTAAACGCGCTGCTCTTTCTTTTCGCAATCATTCTAATGCGACGCTTCGTATATTGAAATTATTTCCGCTAGTGATAACGAAAAGCTACGTTGTAAAAGAACGTGCCATCCTTCAGGTACAAATTCGGGTCCCGTAAATGCCGATGACTGAAGCACAAGGTTCCCTGGAACTGCAATTGAGTGGAAGAGCGCCTCGCGTAGCTCTGGGAGAGCAACTCCTCAGAGCATCACGGTACTTAACTTTGCTCCTGCATAAAGTTAAGCTTAGTTTGGCATTGGACTTTGTGCTTGCTCAGGGCACGATAAAGGCATCAGCTCTCCCTCGGAGCACAGCTGCACGGCTGCACACAGCACACAACTCGCGGCGCCAAGCCTGTTCTTTTACCCTTTTTCTTAGTGCTCGTCTTGCGACTCTTTTGTGAGTAGGGGTCCCGTGTCATGGAGTAAGTATTATTATGTTGAGAAGCCTTCAAAGACAGAATTCAAAGACAGAATTTTCTTTGCTGTGGCGGCAGAAGAATGTGTCTTGTTTCTATGCTTTCCGATTTCAGTGTTTTTAAGTGGTCTAAAATTTTCCGCAAATGACCTGAATTCTTCGTGTTGATAACTCCAATCAGCGATTACAAATTCTTTAACAGTACAGTGATGCCTCGGTAGAGTTTCGGTGCGCGTTAACTTAACTTTACAGTTGAGCCTTTAGGCTTCTGTCTTTACGTAGAATTGAATGTCTTCTGATTGTTACTTTGAAAGACGCATTCCTGACATTTTGCTGCGTTTCCTTGACGTGCCTAATTCATATTACGAGTCAATGAGTGTCGACATCAGCAAGTGTTCAATATCAGCCACTTGCACACCAGGTATCGGGGTCATGGGGACTTCTCTGCATCGTAAATTTAGTTCGACTTGATTTTTGTTTTTAACGAGCTCATGTTCCGGCTGAAAAAAAAAACTACAGAGCATCTGAGTTTTTTATTCAATTAGAACATCCTCTTCGTCGAAAGATTCCAGTTTTTCCAGTCTAACCTTAGGATCTTTTGAGTTACGAGGTGCTATAAATACATTAATTGCTTCTACTTAATTTAATAATGGTGCAGTTGACGCACTGGAAAAGAACTCTGTTTAACTTTTTCACCACCCTGTCAATAACATGATCAACTATCCTGCTGCAATAATTGCGCTTGTGCGGCAAAAGTTAAAAATAATTATAGATGCTCCGGCGAAGAAGGTAAACAAAAGATGCGGGCATATAGGGCACTTCAATTGATATAAAAGCATCACTCATTCCACTAATGAGCTCTTCAAATTTTAGGAAAAGATTAAAAATAGTTACGCAATTCTGACTTCTAACTATTTTTAATTTTTAACTAAAACTTGAAGCGCTCATTTGTGAAAAAAGTGCTAATAACCTTGAAACTTTGATGAAATCGGTCGCCGAAGCTAGGGTGTGAAAGCCATTAAACTTAACAAGTAATGTTCAAATAGAAAAATTGAATGAAGACAAGTTTAGTATTTAAGCGATCTTTTCCATCCGTGTCTGCAGGGGCTGTTAGGCGCGTGGAGGTTTGTTGAAGTATGAGGTGTCCTTTGCCTTACGGTCTTCAAATTTTTAATTAGGATTCCAGCTTAGCCTCTATCGCATTTGTCCCCAACACGTAATGGTCATCTATATATAACTATTCTGATACTAGAACTCTTTTTCATGCAACGTGAATATCCTTCGTGATGAGTTTTTGACTCTTCTCGTAGAAATAAACTTTGAATCTATCAATAATTGGGAATCTTTTACTCCTTTCGTAAAAATCAACTTAAAAGCTATCGATTGGGGATCAATGTCGAGAGTGTAAGATTCTTCCCCTAGAAGCCTCGTACATGTTTTGCACCACCTACCAGCAGGAGGCTGGTGCCCCGAGCTGCTGGTACGGGGAGCGTTGCACCACCTACCAGCAGGAGGCTGGTGTTGCCTAGCCGCTGGTACGGAAAGCTTCTACGGCTGCGGTTGTAGCATCGGGCGTGCGCAGTTCAGACGAGGCAGAAGCATGTGTGAGATGGGGTAATTTGTAGGAAATCGCATCTTCAGTCTAGTAGCAACACCAACGTGGTTGTGCAGCACGAAATACAGGGTGCGTCAGGTCTCTGAGGACAGTTTTAATTTTGTAATATACAGTAATCGGATAATAATGAATGTATTTTATATTTCGGAATATCCCATGGCAGATACTACTATAACTAATGGAATAAAAGACACTCTGTAATAGTGTTTGTAAAAACGAAATACAGCGATTTAGAAGTTGTAAAATTTCTAAAAGTCGCCAGGTCTTTCGTTTGTAAATTTAGAAAGGAGCTGAATGAAAACAATGGAGATAAATTTGCAACGAGCAGGAGAAAACAGCTTCGTCAACTCACTCAGAACACCTGAGTTTGTCAGAAGAGAGCATGGCATGATCGACGAAAATCGTAGGAAGTCAATGCTATATCCTGCAAAAGATCTTCAAGTGTCTGAAAGAACAATAAGAAATGTTGTTCATCAAGACCTTGGATACGAATCACATGTTCTTCGGCGAGGTTAGTTTATGTCGACGAAAAATCAAGAGAATCGTTTAATGCCTGCAAAACGACTTTTCAACAAAGTGAAGTACCCAGAAGAACAAGAGTGTCTTTGGTCGCACCAAACTCATGGTCTCCTAACTCACCGGACCTTAATCCTTTGAATTATTATATGTGAGGCGTCGTTGAAAAGGAAGGTAATAAACATCCCCATAACACCAAATCTTCTCTCATAGAAGCAATAGCCCGAGCAATGGAGGACATAAATAAAGAACACCTGATGAAAGCTTGTAGTCGCTTTCGGACTCGAATTGGGTCGGTGGTAGAAGCCGAAGTAAGATACATAGAATAAAACGTAGGTTAATATTAAGTTTATTTGTTTTGTTACAAGAAATTGTAAGTTCCAACGATTAACAGTTTCATTTTTTCCAGAAAAGTGTGTAAGGTGTCGTCAAATACCTTACGCACCCTGATAGTTTTGTTATCGGTAATGTGGAGTTCATTGTTCCGTTTACTTTTTACTTTCCTTGTGCTAAGTTCGTTACGGTGAAATTGAATTCACTTTCCGTTACAAAAATTATGAATATTCTTCCATTAATATCTTGTACGCGAGCCTTACTTGCCAAGTACCCGGTGCCGGGTCCCCTGATAAATCGTATCAATCCATGAATTTAAAATGGCGAACACTTCAGGTTGAAATTACCTGACATGGGAATGCGTCGGTCAATCCAAACGCTAAATAATTAAGAGCTCTGCGGTAATCCGCCCAGCAATGATTAAAATGAATAAAGGAATTGGAAGTTTATGCACACTGGCCATACCCAGCAAAATTGGGCAGTGAGTTATTCGTGACATCTTACTACCCTGCTGTGGGGCTGTACCTCGCCGGGCGAAATGGCCCTTAAACTTAGAAAAAAGAAGACGCGTGGATGGATGTCACAGTGACAATACAATGGCCGGAGAGGGGTACCACTTTGATCGATAACTTTCTGCATCGAGTTCAACCCAAAAATCTGAAACTTGCGAGTATTTGAATGAATGGGTTTATTGTTTATATGTGAGGGCCAGTACTCCAGGCCTGGGGATTGTGAACACCAAAAATCTACTCCTGTCTTATACGTGACGTCAAGACTGAGTGATGCACACTACTGCGTGAGCGACTGGTATTTTTTTCATAAAGCTATAAATAAATCAGTTCAACAAGGCAGGTGTTTTGAAAAATGCAATTTGGCTTTCCGTAGCTGGAACGAACTCATTTGAGCTGCGAATATTGGG
The DNA here is from genome assembly GCA_014899125.1 of Orchestia grillus. Lineage (NCBI taxonomy): Eukaryota > Metazoa > Arthropoda > Malacostraca > Amphipoda > Talitridae > Orchestia > Orchestia grillus. The sequence continues at coordinate 5,181 of VOMN01079000.1, read as the reverse complement.
ACTTATTGGTGTAGCATTGAAAGAATTGAGCTGTTGCAGCTGTCTTTCGTGTGAAGACGGTTGATTGAATCAAACCTCATTTGGGGTTCTTTATTTCCACCAGAGCGCTGCTTTTGTTGCTCTCTTTTGCGAACGTAACTTTGCTGTTGTTCAATTAGTAAATTCATTCTTCAGCACATAGCAAGGGTTTTTTCTTCTAAAGCAACCAATCAATTCCTCAGGAAAGTTGTCTCTCTTGAAGTATATGAAACTGCATCTGGTTATTTGCTGTGGTTTCAACTCTTTGTTTTATTTTTACCCAGTTTTCCCGCTGATTTATGTATTTAACGGTTTTGTCTGTGAACTTCGATTACGTTTGAGGAGTAGAGATTGCATCGAGGTGTACATTGGCTTTTCCTTCTTAAATTTCGTATCCACGATGGCATAAGTTTCCGATAATTCCGATATTCGATATTGAATGATATTATAGTGGCTTGAAATTGCCCCTATTTTTAATAAAAAATGTTATTAGGCATGACGGAGTGTGATCCGTGTAGAGGGGGAGAAAACATAGTTACCAGCAGAGAAGAGCATTTTATTTAGAAAGGATTGTGAAAATTCTAGCGCTAGGACGGACTTTACTTAAATGACGGGTAAAGTTAACTTGACGACTCGTTAGCTTAAATTACACAGAAGTCTAACAGCCATCGCAAGACGAACAAGTGTTTTGTGAACTTCGTGTAACTTGGTGTGGCAAACAACGAATGCTTAGAGGCAGATGTAGCGTGCACATGAAGCGTGCTCGAGTCTCGACACTTTTTTGTCGAGGCAATCAACTGTGCATGCGAAGCATCAATTTCAATCGCAAATCAATTTTTATAGTTCTTTTTACTGCTTAGTGTTCATTTTTAGCTTTTCAACGGAAACGTGAAAATCTTTAAATTTACGAAAAGCAAAAAGCAAAAAGTAAAATAATGGAAGTTTGACGTTGTCCTTGCAAATGCTGCGAGAACCTACTGCTGAGAGCCACAGAGAAAGCCGAACGCGTCAGAGGCGAGATGTCTGAGAAGTCTTTATTGGAGTAACGCTGACTGATGACGTGGGAAATTGGAGTAACGCTGACTGATGAAGTGGGACATCGGAGTGACGCGGACTGATGACGTGGGGAATTGGAGTGACGCGGACTGATGACGTATGGAATTGGAGTGACGCGGACTGATGAATTGGAAAATTGGAGTGACGCGGACTGATGACGTGGGAAATTGGAGTACCGCGGACTGGTGAAGTGGGAAATGAGGAATAATTATGAAGGGTTAAATGAAGTGAATCAATTCTCGACTCGCGTTTAGCTCTCAGCACGAGGGAGGTTGCAGGGCGTCATGTGTACGATGAACAAATGTTATGAAGTCAAAACTTAAGTTTGTTGTAAAATTTAGAGGAGTGAGTAGCAGTGAAAGGAAAGTGTACTGGTTGACTTGAGAATGGCCGGAGTGAGGTGAGCGTTGACTGCGAAATGAGCAGCTGTAAAGCGACCAAGAACACCCGTACTGGGCACGAAATGAAGAATGCTCGAATACAACAAATTCTTTTGCAAAGTTACCATTCGGTGCCAATATTTGGGTGCCTTCTGACACTGTTTTCACACTCTGTTTTCAGACACTGATAGATCATGTGAAGGGCTTTTCACTTTGATGTTGGACTCTCGGAGTGCTCAGCTTAAATCTTTCCTTATAATCGTGACTATATCTTTATTATGTGCACATTTCCTCAGCTAGAGAACATGTAGACTCTTTCTTCGCACCAGGCAAGGAAATATAGCGGGTTTGGTACCGCACTAACTCAGCCTACTGAAAGTTTGAAGGATCGGTTGAAATTGAAACTTTAATGGGCTTCAAGTACTGTATAAATAACTTTGAGTTTAGGGTGAATTTGGAGAACCATGAGTATACTCAGGACTTAAAGTTTACCACGTGGGCAACTGCGTGAAATTTCAGTAGGCCCTTTTGGGGCCCAAACGTGCATTTGTCTTATCTTTTGATGAGAATTGTTAGTTTGGGGCCCAAACGTACATTTGTCTTATTTTTTGATGAGAATCATCAGTTTGGGGCCCAAACGTGCATTTGTCTTATTTTTTGATGAGAATTGATAGTTTGCAGCTCCTACTTATGCAGTGTTAAGTGTGATTCCTCACGAGTACAATAAAGTTTACGCATTTCTTGTTAGTGGAATGAACTTGCAGATGCCATGAGAACTAACTGGTAAGATATGGTGAATTAAAACCATCGACGTGGCGACTGGAGTTAATTTTTCCGTTCGTGTGCGTGATCAATTCTGAAACGGTTCGTAATTACGTAATTTCAACTGCGTACATGTTTTAGCCTCGTGTATTTAACTTCATGAGCGTTATTTAGAGAGGAGTTTTTACAGGGACTGATGCTCCCTGACCTGAACATGAGGCAAACATCGGTAATTAGACCGCCCCTGGAGCAGCGCTGCATGGGATCAGAGCATGCACTGTTTGCTCGCCTGGCTGGGGGTCGAGGGTAGGTGGTGTGCGTGAGGGGCTGGATGAGCTGTGGGCTAATGTCCAGGCTTCTCATTGACGAGGTAATGATGAAGATAGCTGGTGTTTGGGCTAAAAATTCCGACTGAACTGAAGAAAATAAAATGCTTTTTTCCTGTTGTTCAACGTGTATGCATGCCTATTACCTTGAACAAATTTTCAATCTTTTCGAGGTTCCGAATGCCTCGATCAACTTCGCCAAGTTATTAATATGTATAAGTACATATTATTATTATTATGTATTTAATATGTATAAATTATGAATTATGACATGACGTTTTCTCCTTACCTTCCTTCCTACCCTTTAAATCCGCTGACTTGCCTCATTTAAATCTGAAATTACCCTGATGTGAGGGGCAAAATGACTTCTTGGTTTGCTAATTCATCTCTTTTCTACGCTCGTGCTATGCTCGACTTGGACGGAAAAGCTTGTCATTTTTAAGTTAATAGTCAATGATAGGTTTATAGTTAATAAAATAAAACGGTGGTCGTCGATTGTCGTGCAGCACGTCTGTGCCGTTGTGCTGCACACCTACCTTGACGATGTTTGGGCCTTCGAGCCCGGGCCACACTGGGGTGCCGCCGCTTTGTGTGCATGGTGGGCCTTCGCATATCCGCGAGCTGCTGAATGAGACCGTTTCCCTCTGCCGTTTGATGATAGTGAGACCTATCAGGGATAGTTTGTAGGAAGTTATCCAGCTTCTTCTTGAAGACGTCCAGGGAACCATCGAATTCTCTCAGATCTTTAGGCAGAGAGTTGAAGAGTCTGGGCACATGTGCCCAGGAGCACCACTATGCACAAGTTGAGTCAAGGTGGGTTTGCCCTTGGCCACATTTTCCAGCCGTGATAAAGCGAATGTTTCGTTAAAGCTGTGCTGTAGCTCCCCTGGGCGCACGAAACTCGTTTTCGTCGTGCGTGCTAGTTTGTACTCAGAGAACATTTGATTGGAACTCTTCAAATGATTTGTAAAATTTTGCCGCTGGTTTTGACACTGAATCCAATAAATAGAGAGAAGAGGACAAAAAAATCAAGAGAATATTCGCAAAAAAGCATCATGTTTAGCACTGACGGGTAGTGCTAAAGAGCTCATATAATTTGTACAAAATAATTAAAATAGTTCTCAGAAGGTCCGAGTAATTAGGAAAAATTAAATTTTCCACATATCGCATTAGGTTGCCATTTTTCTCCTCAAGTACTAAGGTATCAAGCCGTAAAAGTTTATTCAAAACATGAGACGCGTTGTCCCTAAGCTATCGTATTTGCCCTTGTTCAGAAGAGGGTGAAACTTGTTTGACTGAGTTACTTCTTTGTGCACGCCGTAAGCCCAGTCCTGAAAGCCCCTTCACATGGTCAGTCAATGTCTGAAGACGGTGTCCAAAAGCTTCCGCCGAACTCCAGAATAGAGAACAAAATTAACTTTCTACGACCATATTTGAATATTGTCCGACGCTGTCATCAGACAATGACTGATCGTGTGAAAGAAGTCCTCAACTCGACTCAAGAAGTCCTCAACTAGTCGCAGGACTTGCGGTGGCCATCTACCGGGCGCTTCTCGAGCGCGATGCCGCCGCTGTGGCTTGCGGCTCTGAGATAACCAGAAACTAATTAAAATTTTGTCCTGTTTTGTATCCTCGATGTGCTCGTCTGCGGCGCAGCTTCTGCTAATAAGCTTGTCATATGATTTTGGACGCTTTAATTTTTACGGATTTATTTCCCGGCGGTGGAAAATTTGGGTCGTAAAGTTGAGAGCGGAGGTTGGCCTATGCCCGCGTGTAAAGCGTAGCGGTTTTGGCCGTTAACGGAGCGGAGCATCAGTACGCAGGCTCTATGTCACGTCTGTGACAGCACTTAGGCTCCCGCGCACGCTGCTCTAATAAAACCTTTACAGCTTCCTTAGTAAACTCACTGCTAAAAGTTCTTGAGTTAGAGCGTCGTAGAATATTACAACACTTCCAAGTTTAGGCCAAATTCCCGCCCTAAATATGCGAGCGTGCTGGCTTCAAAACTCCCCGTGCAACACCCTCTTCAGGTGAGGAACGACTGGAAGTGGCATCCAGCGCACTGGTCTTCATCAATAAAGGTTTTTCATAGTACGTATTGCTTTCTTATCATCAAATCAGCTGTGTAATTCGGAGCCTGGATTTCTTTCCTACCCCATGGGTAACTTGTTTTTGCGAAGCGATCTTTATAGCGGGCTGGTAGCACCCTTATTGCTCTTTTTCTGGTCGTCCAGTCAGTTGGTCTGCAGTTTTTTCCGTCACGGGACTCAGACATTGTAACTTGTATTTGATACTCGGCTCTTCTAATATTTCTCCGTGCAAATTACTCAGCGCTTAGTGTGTTGTTTGAGAATTTTCTCATGTTTTGATCATTTCATTATCATCATCTGAAAAGAAACTTCGTATCATGTACTTATCCATCAGCTGAGATGGTTGCTCTGAGAATGAAATTGTATTCGACGATCAACATGACTGCTGCTTATTTCTTTCCCTGAGCCGACGGTTATGGTCTGTTAAATCGGCTCTTTTTTTGGCACATACGTAGTATGGTAACTTTAGCGTGAATTTTGATTTTTCTGACACTGTATTGGAAACAGTAACTATTTTCAACGCTGGTGATAATTCCTACATTCCTTGAA
>VOMN01078995.1:0-15775 GCA_014899125.1 Orchestia grillus | reverse complement strand
CCCCCACTCCAGCCACCGCCATCGCTCCCCTCCTCAGGTGCGTGTTATAACTAGCGTGTTCACACAATCAAAATTGATGCTATAAATCATGCGAAATTATATTTTATGTATCTCTGATACGCACTGCCTTGTCTGACTGAGTTTCTCTGGTTAGGAATTCATGCCTGAGAAACCGGACCCTTGAATTTTTTCGTGTTTAATTCCTTAGAGGCCTTGATGAATGGCTACACGCCTACATATTTATGCAAAAAATATATACTATCCTAGCATTATTTTGTATAGTATGGACAAATCCTAGTGTACAAATTGAACCTCCAAAATCTGGCAACTTGGAGACCTAAAACTTTTCGAACCATTTTGCTTTATTTTCGCCATCTCTACCAGTAATTTAAGCAGTTGCACTTCCTCCATTTTTTCGATTTTTCGACCATTTTAACACCTGTCATCTTGTGACCGCTGGAGCATCTATACCAGATAAATTATGCCTGATGACATGTTTCGCAGTGACAGATTTCGGCGCTTGGAAGAATTCCCTCTATGTATATGTACTGTGGGCTGTACACAGTATCAATCTGCTATGCTGCAATTACCTGCTGTATAAATATAAGTTTATCCATGAAATCTGTCACATATTTAATATGATTGTAAAGAAATACTGTATAAATAAAAATATATATTTTCATGGCATTTGAGTGGTTTGCTGTGCACGAGAGAGTGCCGTCTCACACCCCCTCATATTCTCGTCCCCCAACGCAGATGGTGTGTGGAGGCTCCATTGTTTTTACGCTCTTCAGCGTCACCTCCAACTTCTTTGCTGACTAAAGGCGGTGGTGAGTTGTGTGGGTGCGGTGGTGAGTTGTGTGGGTGTGGTGGTGAGTTGTGTGGGTGCAGTGGTGAGTTGTGTGGGTGCAGTGGTGAGTTGTGTGGGTAGGGTGGTGAGTTGTGTGGGTGCAGTGGTGAGTTGTGTGGGTGCGGTGGTGAGTTGTGTGGGTGTGGTGATGAGTTGTGTGGGTGCGGTGATGAGTTGTGTGGGTGCGGTGGTGAGTTGTGTGGGTGCGGTGGTGAGTTGTGTGGGTGCAGTGGTGCGTTGTGTGGGTGCAGTGGTGCGTTGGCTGTTCTATCTCCTTTCTTTTTCCTCTCTCCTTCTTTTTTTATTCTCCTTCTTTCTCCTTTTTCCATCTTTCTCCTTTTTCCTTCTTTCTCCTTTTTACTTCTTTCTCTTTTTTTATTTTTCTCCTTTTTCCATCTTTTTCCTCCTGTTCTTCTTTCTCATCTTTCAATCTTTCTCCTTTTTTCTCTTTCTTTCTCCTTTTCTTCTTTCTCCTTTTTCCTCCTTTCTCTTTGTTTCTCTTTTTCCTCCTTTATCCTTATTCCTCCTTCATCCTTATTTATCCTTTTTCCTTCTTCCTTCTTTCTTCTTTTTCCTTTCTCATTTTCCTTCTTTCTCATTTTTTCCTTCTTTCTTCTTTTTCCTTTTTTTCTTCTTTTTCCTTTTTTCTCCTTTCTCCTTGTTCTCTTTTTTTTTTCTTTTTGTCAGTTTCATAATTTACCATTTACCTTTGATGCCTATGTTGTAAAATGACCATTGCATTACATGGCTGTGTTGCCATAATAATGTGATAGCGTTGCCACACCAACATGACCATGTTAAAAACACCAACATCACCCTGTTGCCACAACAATACGACCATGTTGCCACACCAACATGGTCGTGTTGCCACACGAACATGGTCGTGTTGCCACACGAACATGACCGTGTTACCACACGAACATGACCGTGTTGCCACACGAACATGACCGTGTTGCCACACATAACAGTGTTGCCGCCGCCCCTCCAGGCGACCGGAAGCCTGTGCTGACTGACGCAGACGACGACGTGTTTGGCAAGCGTGCTCAAGAGACAGACGGACAGACAGAAGCCTCCTCTCTGTACAGCGAGCTGCACCTCTGTCTAGTACGCTGTCTGCAGGCCGTGCCTGCCCTGCTGCCGCCCCCTCTGTCTAGACAGGTCTGGTGCCCTCTGTCTTGGTGGGTCTGGTGCTGTCTGTCTTGGTGGGTCTGGTGCTGTCTGCCATGGTGGGTCTGCTGCTGTCTGTCGTGGTGGGTCTGGTGCTGTCTGTCGTGGTGGGTCTGGTGCTGTCTGTTGAGTAGTTTCTCTCTGAAGTGTTTGAATGTGTTCAGCTTGAATACATAGGTGTCACCGACACATTAATTTGGTTAGGTACTTACTGAGCTGTTTTAACAATTGATTTCTTGGTAGGTGCAGGTTTCATTAAAAGATCTGCGTCATCCTGCGCCTCAAAACACGCGAAGCCTTTCAGTTTTGTGACTTCTCTAGCTTCCAAAAGGAGATCTCTCAGTCGCCTGCCACGAGCGGGCGTGGCCGTAGCTGCCCACCAGCTAAAATACCACTTACGTTTTGGTGCTGTTTTTGGTTTTTGAACTATCGTTGTGTACCGACAGCGTCGATGTTCGCGTTAATTTTGTATTGATCGAAAAGAGATATGGAGATGGTGCCAGAGAAGCAGGATTCTGTACTGATGTTTGTGTATTGCCAGGGATCTCTAAATTCAATTATAGCCTGGGATAAGTTTTACCAGTGGGAACTAAATTTACCCATTACCAATTATTACTAAATGTACTTATTGCCAGTACATTTATGCTCAATGCGCTTTAGTGATTGCTAAATGTACTCATCTTGTACATTGAAATCTAAAGCACGCACTTTAGTGACAGCTAAATGTACTAATTCCTAGTAACAACTGAACACTCTAACCTGCGGATCGTTTCTCTGGGGCAGGTTTTAAGCTACCAACACCTGACGACGATCACAGAAGGCCTGACCCGACTGTTAGACCCTGAGAAGATGGAGCTCGACGCTCCCCCTCTGACGTCTGGACCGCAACTGAGCCTGCAGGTGAAGGTGGAGGCGGTCAACAGACTGGCCCAGGCTGTGCTGGTTGCCAAACGTTCTGGCGCTCTCTACGGATCTCTCTGTGAGTTGCAGTCTCGTTTCAACGCACCCCATGCGTGTGGGAGTTAATTTTATGAGGGTCTTTTAGATTTTGTTTAGATGAGAGCTTATGTCTTGCAAATGAGATGACACCGTCATAAAAATTCACGGTTTCAAGACAGAGACGTTTTCTGTTTAGCTTTGAGTCGAATGTTGCTGATGTTTAATTGTGTATTATTATATTCAACTGAATTGTGTTTTATTACGTTCAACTGAATTGTGTATTATTATGTTCAACTGAATTGTGTATTATTATGTTCAACTGAATTGTGTATTATATTATCTTGACCTTTGTAGAGGGAAGGTCCATGCTCTTAAGAAGGCTTTGTGAATTAGAAAAAGTAACCAAGAGTCCAAATTGAATGAAGTATGCGTATTGGCCAGTAAATCTTAATGCAACCATGAATGGAGGGTTTTGGGCTCCATGGTATAGTGGTTAGCGTGATGTCCTCACATCCGAAAGGACCAGGGTTCGAGCTTCGGCTCAGGTGAGGCTTTTCACGTTACTGCTTTTCACTCCCATGCGTGTGACTAGGCACTCCTATGCGTGTGACTAGGCACTCCTATGCGTGTGATTAGGCACTCCTATGCGTGTGACTAGGCACTCCTATGCGTGTGACTATGTACTCCTATGCGTGTGACTAGGCACTCCTATGCGTGTGACTAGGTACTCCTATGCGTGTGACTAGGTACTCCTATGCGTGTGACTAGGTACTTTTATGCTTATTTTTCGTTACACTTTTCTCTAAACAGCTTAAGGACTGAATACAACCTGTTAACATACCATATGAAATAATAATTCGACGGATCACGAGTGGTCTAATAAAATTTAAATTCATTTGAATGAAAAAATCTTCGCTTCACACCAATCTGCACTGGTCTATTCAGTGTATTTCTTGTAACCCTGTTGGTTGAACATATTTAATTGTGACAAGCTCATTTTTTTTACTCATTAAGCCGTGGTGAACGCGTTCACTTAGATCGCTCCTAACGGCGTTACTCAGTCGAGTCGGTCCGAGATCTTTCGCCTAAGTTTCCGAAGGGTGCAAGTATGAGTATTTTTGTCTTTCTTTCAGTGGAGCTGAGTAACGCCCTGCGCAGACTGCCAGTGTACAACCGTCTTGTGAAGATCCTGCTCACCTCAGAGCTGAACTGCTAGCCCTCATCATCCGTTTGGTGCACGCGAAGTGGTACAAAAAGTGATGTGAACGATGTCTTACCACACTACGATTGATCTTAAAGTATTTAGTAAATATCGTAAAAAGTAAGTTTCATATATGTATGTATACACACACACAGACACGTTAGTGTTGCTTTGGAAACAAATCTCACGATTTTTATTTATTTGATAAAGGATGGAGCATTTCACTGAGGTGACACTTCTCCTTACTACACCCTGTGTTTAGCCAATGTTGGCAACCCGCATCCGAATGTCCAACGCTGGCGCACTCCGGACGAGCACCAGAGCTCAATTCACACAGCATGCTCCACAGAGACCTCATTTGCAAAGCTTCAGTGTAAGTAAATCGTTGAGCATTTTCCAAGAGTGTTCCTGAGCGCCCTCCCCCTAGGATTTATGAAGAACACGCGCTATATTCGGGCGATTTTTGTATTTCTCTTCCTGATGAATGGTTACGCTCGGAAATGGTGGGTTTGTTCCGGTAAGGTCGAGGAAACACGAGTAAACTCATTTCAAGTTTTTTCTTATCCAAATTCGAAAATGTAGCGAATTTGCTCGCCTAAATTTGTGGAATACTGATTTGGTCGAAACGAGTTGTCTCGTCCTGAAGGGGTTGTCTCGTCCTGAAGGGGTTGTCTCGTCCTGAAGGGGTTGTCTCATCCTGAAGGGGTTGTCTCATCCAGAAGGGGTTGTCTCATCCTGAAGGGGTTGAAGCCTACTCGCGTTTCTCATCGAATTGAGATCGACCTGCACGTTTAAGACTTGTGAAGGTCAACTTGTAAGGTTGAGACGCGTTAAGATCAACACAAAATTCAGCATGTGCAACGTGCATTGTTTGTTCGATATCGTCGAATCTTTCTCTGCTGTTGCCTTTTTTACCTTTCACTCGTTGAAAAAAGCGTGTCTTTTATTATCCCTTTGATTATATCTTAACAGGATGATGGCACTCAAATGGAATAGTCACGCTCAACTAAAGGTGCGTTACTGCATTTTAACGTTAAATCAGACTTCGGTTTCACTCAAATTATCTAAATTATGCAGAAGTGAACACGTTACTAACATATTTTATAGGTAGTTCAGCTCGAAGGGTTTGTGCACGTGTAAATAAAATCCATTTAAATACTACGCACGTACTGTATTCCAAACGATCAGTGCTAGGAAGGATATGCGCCCTACACTCCTGGTAACAAAATTGATGCGAGTTACGAGTGTGCTGGGAGTTTGGCACCACTTCATTTTGGATGCATTAAGTGATGTGCATTCACCTTCGTGAATGAGTGTTGTCGGATTGCAATGTCTCAATTGCATTCTTTGAAAGGTGTATCTCAAGTGAAAAAAATTCTCCTGAACTAAACCTTTACTGTAGTTACTAGCGACTTGAGTGCGGTAAAATATTTTGTCGTTTAGTAAGTCCTTGAGATTTCCCGTCTCGGTTTGGAACCATGCTTGGTGATTCCTTTACAGATCACATTATATCGATAAGTCTGCCTGTAGCTTTGTACGAATAACAGCCCAACCTTACGTGCATATGCAATAAGGATGCATTTTGTTTTGCACGAAAAACTAACAGCATTCTCGTGGCAGTGAATTGTGAAATTCGTTTAGACGATGAAGGGCTAATGAGCTGTTACCTAAAGTGCCCGCTTTTAGGGCGTGGCTGCATCACACCGTGTAAAATTACCATTTCTCAGTGTTGATTTTTTTTCAATCGACGTAAAATTCATAGTTGTTGAGGGTTTTCATTCTGTAGTTGAGAAAACCTTTAATGTTAAGCATGTTGTTGAATCGAACAGTGATAACGCACCTGTTTTCTGTTCGGGTAGTCACGGGTTTGATCCCGAGCAGAGTGCTTCGCTAGAGAAAGGAAGATTGAATCCGACGTTCCCAACTGTCGCAAGCTGTGCGAGTGCGTCATGTCGTTAATTAATTTCAAGGCGTAGAAAAATTAACTTGTAATGTTCACTTATTTGGAATAACGCTTTTAATTTCCTTAATGATTCAGTTCCCCGGCATTTCATGGCATGAGTGCCTGATACTGTGGTACTTTTCCATTACATTTTTATTTTCTATTGTCGAGGTACTTCTTGCTATTGTTGTATCGCACTCCCAGCGAGTGAGATTGTTAAACTTCTGTGTAAACATGATAAGATGTTAAGGATATAACAACTAACTTGGAACTTCGAAGCGGTCACTCAACCCTCAAATTTTTCAGCGATGTAGGACGACAACGTTTGGATTCAAGTCTGGTGTAGACGCGGTCTTTGACAGAGGTCTGTAAATGCAGCTCATGCGTAGGAAATTTATTCTTCTTGTTGCGTATTTTTTTGGGGTGAGTAGATTAGTCTATTTTCCAGCAGGTTTCGAACTTTACGTGAAGTGATGAGGGACTTTTTTTGTTCATTAAAGCTGGAAATTTTTAACACTGTTCTAGAAATTTCTCGCAAATATCTAATTCACGATCGGAACAATTCTCTGCGGATTGCTTAGCATTTACATGCTCAACTTCTTTGTCTTTGCGGAGAACTACGGTGGGCAAAGTCGTGCCCACTGTAGTAACATTGCAAGCTGAGATTGGGTAGGTAATCCGGTGTTCTATGTTCATTGTGATAAACGATTAAAAAATTGACTATAGTTAGGTGAAAACTTTTCCAAACGCCATTTTAATGTTAACTCATTTCCTTGAAGGTTGGATAACATGCATTTGTTGTGATGTGCATAATATTAAATTTGCTTTTAGGTAAGTTCTATATAAGAATGTATATAAAAAACTGGCTTGTGCTAATATTTCCTTGGTAATATTTGTACAATTATTAGCTTAAGTGAACGTTTGTATTTGTGATACCTGACGATATTAGATCTGTCATGGCTCGCCCCGAATAGTGGTGAACATTAAGAAAAATATAAAGATCTGTAAAAATATATTTCAACAATCAGAAGAAGAAAAAAAATTATGGTGAAAAACATACCCTGATGCAATTTCGCCTTTCGTTACCAGCAAAACCTGCTACACAGTTGCCCCTCCTTATATTTTCTGTGTATTGATAATATTATTCATTAGAGGAATAAAATTAAATCTCACGTTACATCATGATTGAAAAGCTTCGTGCCTTGTGACGAAACTAAATTAATTTTACATGAGTTTATTGAAAACAAAAGATCAATTTTTGGCTACTTTCCAGTAAATGTAACATTGCCGGATTCAATTGTACGTTGCGGTAGAATGTGAAGTCGTCGCACCTGCACCGCTGCTGCGATTCAGAATAATGAAGTTGCTTTTATTATTAGTCGTATTAAGTCTCGTAATAAAATCGTGGGCCCGAATAAGGGACCCTTACAGTATTCTTGGTGTCGACAAGCATGCAAGTGTAAGAGAAATTAAGTATGCTTATAAGCAACTGGTGAAGGAATGGTAAGCGAATTAGTATTTAATGATCAATAATCTGGAATTGTGAGGCACCAAGAAAAATAACCTTTATTAATTCCAACACGTTTTATCGTTGGGTTTTAAATGCCTTACAACTACTAATGTGGTGGAGGATGTAAGGAATGTGTGGTTTAAACTTCCTTTTCCAAGGGAAGTTCTCTGCAGTCACGTGAAAAGCCTCACCTGAGCCGAGTATCGAACCCAGGTCCTTCCGGCTACGAGACCACCACTATGCCACGGAGCCCCGCTGTGGAGCCCTGAAATAAAACTGCTGTCAGTTTTTTAAGAGAAATATTTGTAAAGTTTATTCTTTATTTCGATTTCAGAAGCCTATTCTGAATACAGGAATGAATAATTTGTGAAATTCAAGTAGTAGTTTTCAAAGTTAATTTTTTGCTGCTGTTGACATTTCTTTTTCCTATTTGTACATCAAATAGAGCTGAATAATTCTACTGAAAGTAACAAATTTTACATTAAAGTTTTAGTTTAACAGTAGTTATTAGTATTACTTGCTATTAATCATTATTTTTTACTAATATTTTATACCTATATAATGCTAATCTATTCAGTGTACTTTCAATGTCCAGGGAATTGAATTTACAATGAGCATATCCAAAAATTAGTGCTCATTGCTCTTTTTGAAAATAATGAAGTATAACAGCTTTACAATTAAACAGTTGTATGTGAATATAACTCTTAAATAATGTTAATCCATATAAAATAATTAATGCGTCATTAAGATTACTTTTTGGGAATTAATTATCTAGTGTTTCTTGAACAAATTTTGGTTAATATCTACTTTACTAAACAGTAGATAAAATTAAATATAATAAGAATAAGTTGATAATGTTTACTTTACTGCAGCTAATTACACAGAGGTTCTTATTCATTGTACAGCCTTCATTTCAATGTCATAGGATACAAAATTGTTTTTTAAAAGCAGCAATTCATTTTTAAAAGGTTTATGATGAAAAAAACTGAAATTTAATTTACATTATACAATTTTTTATGTTATGCTTCTATGCTCTCTCTGTTACATTAGAATAAATTTATTTTGTTAATTTGACATAGCATATAATCCATAGTAGCAGTATTCATAACTTATACAAATGTGACCCTAATATTTTGTAGAGTTTGCATCATTATGTTCAATTAATTATAAGGTAGCTCTTTGAATATCTTTTGTGGGCTCCATGGAATAGTAGTAGCATGATGGCCTCAACACCGAAAGGAGCTGGGTTTGAGTTTTGGCTCAGGCTGGTATTTTCTCATTACCAAGGAGTATTTCTCTTGGAAAAGGAAGTTGGAACCACACATTTCTTACATCCCTCACCATGCCAGTAGTTGTGAGGATTTGAAAACCCAACCATGTGTTGGAATTAATACAGGTTCTTTTAAATGTTTTTTTCTGTATAACTTTTTATATGCTTTTAAACCTTTTAAAAATAGGTGTCCACTATAATGAAGGCTGTATGGTAAACTAAATGCTCTGTACTGTTGGCTGCAATGAAACAAGTATTAACCAAATGTTTGAAAACTATATTGAGTTTTTCTAAATAATTATATTTTTATTGATTATACCATATTGTGCACTGCATTTGAGGTAAATTTCTCATCTATAATTTTTAATTGTAGTGTTATCAGATTTTCAAGAAATATGAAGAATGTACAGTTATATTTTATTTTCAAAATTTTGGTTGAGTGAAATTAAACAAATTGAAATGGTAATAGTACATCATAATTTATTGATAAACTAGTTTATGTGCACAACAAAAATTATATGATTTACTATAGTTTATTCTTCAAATAAAGGAATTTTTTCATTAAAGGAAGCTACTCCTCATAGTTTCCTCTGCAGTCACCTAGTCATAAACTATATTAGCCAATTATTGTCATGTTGTATTCTATCAAATAAAAGCAAGGTTAATAGTTACATCAAGTTGGCATTCTGCAGAGGGTGTTCTATTCACTATAAAGCCTTCATTTTGATATTATTGGACAGGATTTATCTTTTTAGGTTGCAGAAATTTGTGTATAAAAGTTTAACTAGAAATCTCAGTGTTAAAATAGTTTATATTGTAGAATGTGTCTAATGCTCTCAAGTTTCCTACCAGTTATGTTGGGGTAACTTTAGGTTAGGTTTGTTTTTATAATTTGACATGAAGGAATGTTGAATTCTAGTCTGTAGAGATTGTGAAATTAGGGCCCTAATTTCCATAGACTTTGTGTGATTACATTGTCTTTTATGCAAGTAATTCAAATATCAGGCTTTATGAAGAATAGAATGTGCATGATGTAGCCATGTTATAATTCAAACTATAATAACCATTCCATGGCAGAATAAGTTTTGAATTAATAGGACCATCAACCTATGGAAGTTTTTTTAAGTAGGTAACAAACCAGCAGCTAACTGCATAACCCCAGAGAATAACTAAACCAGATACAAACATCTTGCATGAACTTGCTCTCCCCTACCCAGGTGGTAACTGCCATCAGAGACTAATGACCAACCACCACCAGCACACATCTCCCCCTGCTCCTCAGCAAGGCAGATTATATTTTTCTGATTCTTAATTGTGGGGCCCTAGGCTTTCAGAAAGTGAGCCCAAAGTCAACATTCTGCAATGATTTCTAAAAATACACTATGCAATGTACTCTGTATAATAGAATGTACCCTGTACGTGATGCCAACTTGGAGTAAATAGTAACCAAATGATTTAGCTTCCTTTAGATTACATTAATTTATATACAATATTCAGTTTTCTATGGTGGCACACAGAAGGTGTTATAAATTATTTTATATTCATGGCAGTTCTCACTGATCTTCCACTGCCACCTCTTANTATATATATATATATATATACACACAAATATATATATATATATATATACACACACACAAATGCACGATACCTATCATTAAAATAGTGGATACATAACAGCTATTATTATAATAGTGGGGATTCTTTGTTATTTTCTATAGTGAATTGTTTTTATACCATCTAGCAAATCAAGTATTACTATGCAATTAAGTTTTTTATTTTGACATAATTTTGGACTTTACGGCAGCCAACTGCTTATAATGTTCTATTCATTGTACAACCTTCATTTTTGTGTCATCGAGTTAAAAATTTTTTTTTATTGGGAGAAATCTATGCTTGATAAGTTTTGAAACATAGAGTTAAATCAAAAGATTTAAACTCTTATCTTCCAAGGCTTTTGCGCTTCCTCCCAAATGTGTTATGTTAAAAATGTTCAGTTTCATTAAATTTATATAATGTAATGTTCCTATTATATTAATCAAAATTTGTGAAAATGTGGCCTTAATTTCCTTAAAGTTTGCATCATTATGTTGTATTTGTATGGGACTGGTTTGAATAGCTTTTGATATAACTTTTTTCAAGCTTCTCAATCTTTCGAAATTAGGTTTCTGCCACCCCCAGAAAAAAATCTTGAGGGGTGGAAATGGGCCTCATTGCTCATCCATAGGTTGTGAGCAAGCTCCTTGTTTTCTTAAGTCATTTCCTAAAACCTATCACAGAAATGTTGTCAGGCAGCAAAATTGTTTTTCATAGTCTGAATCACTTGAATTTTGTATGGGTGATGGTCTAACCTCATTCTTCAGATAATCTTGTCTGAAATTCCAAGTGAAGCACTCAGTCAATACCTTTATCTCCAGGGACTTGTCCCCACAACTTTCAGGCCTACAACATTCATGGCAGTTCTCACTGATCTTCCACTGCCACCTCTTATCACCTCTCATTTCACTGATGTTTGAAAAGTTTTTGACCCACAACTATGTTGAGTTTACCAAAGGCACTGGCTTATAACAATCATTTTGAAAATGCATTCGAAAGCAACACTGAGCATCTGCATAGCTACCACTTTGATCCTCTCACTGCAAATGACCGTTGTTACTTAGACTTCTGCTCCATTGTGATGGAAACACTTTGGCTTTGGAAACACGGTGGTAACCTTGGCAAATCGCCTCGCCCACTTTCCAGGCTCCCAACCCCTTTTAATAAATGCAGGATTGACTAATGCTCTGGACTAGTGAGACTGAAAGGTAGGCTGTACCTTAATAGCATATGCTGTACAGTTGGCAGCAGTAAAGTCAATATTAACCTTGTTTAGTCATGATTTGTGTGTAGATGGTATTTTAGTGAAAATTAATTGAAACTCTGCATCACAATCACTGCAAGCATTTTTGTTGAGGTTCCTATTCATCAAAGTTCCAGTGTGCTGCTGTGTTTGCATAGCCTTCTGCCTGCAAAAAATTTAACACACAAATAAAAATTTGTGCACATGGCATAATTTTAATGTGCATAAAGAATTGGGTTAATTTGTAAGTGGAAATTAAATTCTGTTTCTGAGGCAAGTTTTCAAAAGTGTAGGGGTGAGTTGAAGTTAAAGTGTATACATTTTCATTGTTGCATTTTTCTGGTTAGCCTTACATCATGCTTGAGTAATCTCATTCCTGTCTTATGCTATAAAGAATTTAAGAAATCCTTCTATTGCAGGCACCCAGACAAGAATCCATCACCTGAAGCACAAGCAAAGTTCATTGAAATCAGTGAGGCACACAAGGTAAGTTTGCTGACCCATGCTGATCCATGCAACTGAAACCTATACTTATGAACTTCTCGCTTCATATAAAAAACTAGCCATACTGACAAAATTTTATTTCTTTTGCAAATTAATTTTGACCTGCAATTAACAATTTGCTTTATTTGAAAGTGGAAACAAATGTTGATAAATTTTCATGCTTACAGGGAGTTTTTCATTGGTGTAGTGATGTTGGTAAGTCTAAGGTCTGCTGTACATAGATTTCAAATAATCCTGTGCAACTCCCTCTCTGATTAAAACTTTCTCAGCCACTTAAGAGTATTGTGCATGTTGCAGCTGCTGTCAGACCCACAGAGACGACACCTGTATGACAAGACAGGCCAAACGGATGACCAGCCAAATTTCCGCAACCATGATGAGTTTTCTGCGTTCCACAACCGGGATCCTTTTGGCAGCTTCTTTGGAGATTTTGGAGGAGGCTCCCATAGGGGCTTCAGATTCAGATTTGCTGAAACTATGAAAATTTTTCATGAACAGAGCATAAATTTCAAGTGAGTACCAAGTTCTGTACCCATAAAAATAATGGTTTGCTTTAATATTTTCATAACAGTTTACTCTGTGACCCTTGACTTGCATTAATAAATTAAATCTTTTGAATTTTTTTTTGTACTCTTCGAAATTAAAACTCGTCATATCTATTGTGACTCTTCCACAATGAGTTGATTTTGAAAACTCTTTCATTATCTTTGCAGACCATTGTTGTTCATGCCCCTATCTTTATTACTTAGACAAGGCTTTTTTTGGCACATCAGAAGTAGGTATGTCCCATACACAAGCAGCTGTACAAATAGTTTGTTAGTGTTGTGCTGCTTGTATGCAGTTGTAGTTGCTCTAAATTTGTGGTGTTTCAGGCAAAAAACTCAATTTTTTTGTATGATTGATTATTTGCAGAAAGCACTTAAGAAACTGTCTTGGAGTATAAATTTACACTTGTGTATTTTGTTATGAAATACTCAATAGTTGAACAATGCTTTGTAGATGTGCAAGTCACATGAACTTGTGTATGCCCTGAAGAAGCTGATTATCATTCTAAAAAGGAAAGTTTTTATTTAATCATTTACTCCACTTTCAATTTGAACTGAGTAGTGTCTTTTTTGTTTACTTAAGCAAAGTTATCAGTGTTAGAAGCTTTGTTTATGTGTGCAGACAAGAAGCTAATGACGCAATAACTAACGAATTCAAATAAGAGCTGTGCTCAATTGGTCAGCTTGGTGCTGAGTAGGTCAGTAGGCCTCAGGTCCTGACGTGGTCTGGTAATGAGGAAGGATATTGGGATAGAATGTAGAAGTATGCTTAAATCTCCACATTCTATCAAATTTGGATAGTTCAGCAACCTTTTCTATTGAATTTTATATTGTAATTTAGTTGAAATTCTTACTTTTTTCAGAATGTTATGAGTGGTAGGATTTTAATATAGGTATCTATTCTATCAAATTTGTCCCATTATCTTATCTTTATAGAACTCTCCTTGAGAGTTCCTTGTTAAATCTGGCATCAGGTGCGTCAAGCTCGGGTGTACTTGAATCGAATGCTAAAGGGGAAGGAAAAATGGAGGTTTTTGCATTGCTTTACTAAGGTGATACAGAATGCAAAATTGCTGCACTGTACCAGGGAATCATATATATAGTTAAATTTGTATGTGACGTAGCTTTTATCAACTGTTATGCTTTTATTTACTATTTGTTGCTGTACAAATCTTTATGAAATTAGTTCTGTGTAACCATCTTCATTCCTTTTAAATTTCATATGACTGTCATAAATTGTTCACATTTTTTGTAACCCTTTGTGAATTTTTAACAAACCCTCCTTTTTTACACCCTTTCATTCTTCTCAAGCTCTGCATTTTTCACAAATCTCTTGCATTTTCAGAAAGTACCAAATTTTAACAACCTTTTATCCTTTTCCAAAAACCTTTCACATTTTTGCTAAGATTTTCCATGAACTCCTGGCATATCTCAAAACATGTTCATTTGTCAACAAACAACAAACACTCTCTCTGCGCGTCAGGTAACCTAAACATTGGCTGCCACAGATCGTACGAGAGCGTCGTCAGCTCCCGCAGTAGGCACCAGCCTTACCTGATCCTCTTCTACTCGGACTGGTGCATGGCCTGTTCCCACATTGAGCCCATATGGCAGAAGCTCGTCGAAGAACTCCAGCCCATCAACTTCGGTATTGCCACTGTGAGTCATAAAAATGCGTTTTATTTGAAGTTTAAAGGAAATTTCAACTAGATATTAATGTTGTACAAATGATGGGTGTCATCGTGAAAAAGTACAGCGTTCATTTAATGGTTTCCTTGGTTCAATATTGGTGTCCAAAAAATGCACTCATGAGTGCCTAGGACTCTTTTTTCAGGTGTTCTGTTTTTTTAGTTAGTTTGGGGTAAAATTATCCCATGGTAATTTTTTATCTGATAATGTTATTTTCTTCAGTTTATCTCATTAGACTTTACCTATATCTTAAACATCTTAACCTTTATACATCTGAGTCAAAAAAAGATGTACTAGTAATTGGAAGTCACAAAATAAGCACATTTTATTGTATCTACTAGCCCTCTATGATCCAATGTTCATTCTCAGTGACATTAGAAAAATCACGTTTTATTCCTCATTTCGTTACGTTACTTTGTATTTCGTGAAAATACACAGCTAGCTAGACCCCTATTCTACCTAGCACTGAGATTTCTTTACAATAAATTTCCTTTCTTCGCAAAAACAAATGTAGCATCAAAGGGCTAAGCTAAGATGCCTTGTCTGCCTCAGGTGCACGCAGGGAGGGAGCCAGAACTAGCGCGCAAGATCGGCGTGACGACCGTGCCGTACCTCATCATGCTGCTGGACAACCACCCCTACCACTACAGAGAGCCGTCTCTCTCCATGGCCTCGTCCCTAGGTAGAGTGCTAGTCTTCAGGACACAGTGAAATACGGGGTAACAATAAAGCACTCTTTATGTGAAATTTTGATCACAAACTTCCAAACAGTACTGTGGGTTTTTCGAAATCTTAGCTAACTTTCTTCTGGGGGGGGTTTTTCCACGTTTTTATTTGGTTTGATGTTTAGTTTACTGGTTCATTTTGCATTGTATCTTTCTGCCCCATTGCTAGTGAAGCATATATCAAGGAAGCAAAACAAAGGTCTTTCACCTCTCTCGCAACAAGTCGAGGAATTTTCCGAGTTTATGGAACGTCATTGCCGGAATACCCTTCCTAACCATAAACGTGCGTGTGCAGATTTCATCAGAGGCCGCTTCTCCACGAAGCTCGTGCAGAGGCTGGACGACACCAACGTAGACGAGTTCTTGGGAGGCTGGGCCGACAACAGGGTGAGCTGTGCTGGAAGAGGAGGTCTGGTTCGAGATGGCAATTTCACATTATTACTTTCTCCACAAGTCGTTTACATTTGACACAATAATGCAACCAAATATGAAGCGACATGAGCTAGCCTCACGAAAGATAAATTTAGTAATCCTGATTGCTTTTTTATCTTCCCTCCCAACGTCCCTCTACCTTGTATTGGTGGGAGGGCTTGA
>VOMN01078984.1:0-46093 GCA_014899125.1 Orchestia grillus | reverse complement strand
CCATTTGCATCACCAAACACGCCACTTGCACTCTCCGTCACACACCACCAGTCCAGCCCCAGTTCAGACCTGAGGCGATCTTGCACATTATCAAATCAGCGGCCGCCCGTAGCTCTGGTGCCGGCGTCGCCAAGTCCTTACTCCAGAGGTCTGGCCACCGCCCTCCACACGCGGGACGAGGTTGTCAGTGAAACTATTCACTTCAAAATCTTCGCTACCGGAAGATAACCCAGAATGAAACTGGCCATCGGTCCGTGACGTAGTACTATTGCTTCCGTACTTTGACGCTATCGGTTCACAAGGCGATACTGTAGAGGTTCAATATCGCACGGGCTTCGGTAAAGTTCACCAGCCACGAAAGAGGTACACAGTGATGAAAATAAATATTCTATAGCCACTGAATTATTCCATACAGTATTAACTTTGGTACGCCCTACATTTGCTAGGCAGCCTGTTAAGTCATCCATCAATCAGACAATCCTCTTCATACCCGCTATCACTGGACACCGAACACGCAATAGCACATAATCACTCAAGAATCGCACACAATCACTCTACACTTACCTACAATCACTTCACACTTACACACAATCATTCCACAATGGCACACGGCCACACGATAATCTCGTAGTCAGTCCAGATTGGATGCCCTCACCTGACCTGTGCTTTCTGCGGGCTGCTCAGGGCCCTCGTACGAGCTAGGTGGTCCTCAGAGTCCCCTCGTAAAGCTAGGTGGTCCTCAGAGTCCCCTCGTACGAGCTAGGTGGTCCTCAGAGTCCCCTCGTACGAGCTAGGTGGTCCTCAGAGTCCCCTCGTACGAGCTAGGTGGTCCTCAGAGTCCCCTCGTACGAGCTAGGTGGTCCTCAGAGTCCCCTCGTACGAGCTAGGTGGTCCTCAGAGTCCCCTCGTACGAGCTAGATGGTCCTCAGAGTCCCCTCGTACGAGCTAGATAATCCTCAGAGTCCCCTCGAGTTCATTGAGTTCACTGAATGAGAAGATGAACTTCTGTGACCTGATCCCACGAGTTAATTAAAATGGGATTGACCAATCTCCTCAACGAGACGTGTAATTTCTTCCAACCGCATTTTTTTGCTCTACGCTTCTGCAAATGTTTGTTCACTAGAACATTAGAAATCATCCTGAAATACTTAGCAATTAATTCGACTTGTCTTAAATTTTAACTCAGATCAGACACGCGAAGTGAGAGTCAATTGGCCAGTTTTACTCCAATGATGCAATTTTCTTTTGCTCGTGTTCATGCTGAGTCGAACATTCATACCTAGTGAATGAGGAACTGAGTGTGATCACTTTGGGTGAATAGCTCGCTGTTCCGAGTTAACTTTTTGATCACAATGTAACTCATGAAAGTAATTTGTAAACAACACTTCCGCGGGTGTGACCTGAACTGGGGCTGCTGGGCTGAGGTAGAGTGTGCGTTAGAATGAAATATCCTGAAAAATTTGGAAATCTAAAAGTCTCCTTTAAAGCTACTCCTAACATCTTTCACGACATATCGTGCAGCTTCAGAGTTAAAAACGGTAAAATATTGAAATTTGGAAAGGCTGAACCAGCGTCTAAATACAAAGCACTGTACACGAATAATTACAGTAGGAAGAAAATCTTCCCATTTAATTGATCAGGTTTTACACTCACTCCTCACGCCCCTTCACATGCTGCATTTCTACAGGACAAAAGACGCAGGAAACGAACTTCAAATTCCACGTTTGAGGACAATTTCAGCTGACTCCGGCATGCAGCTTCTCGCGTGAGGGAATTGCTGAGGAAATGAACCTTCGTATGAGGTGAGCCCATCACCACCGCTGCACACCTGTGTGTCTGTGTGATCACACAGCGCCGGGTACACAGCGAGCTCACGCCTAGCGTACAGCGTCTGGTGCACAGCACGTGGTACACAGCACCTGGTGCACAGCACGTGGTACACAGCGCCTGGTACACAGCACGTGGTACACAGCACCTGGTGCACAGCACCTGGTGCACAGCACCTAGTGCACAGCACGTGGTGCACAGCGCCTGGTACACAGCACGTGGTGCACAGCGCCTGGTGCACAGCACCTGGTGCACAGCGCCAGGTGCACAGCACGTGGTGGACAGCGCCTGGTGCACAGCACGTGGTGCACAGACACCTGTAGTTATGGCCTATTGAGTGTGAGTGTAAACGAAGCACTCGCGTAAAGCCCTTCACAGGAGCTGGTATCACAAATCTCACAGGGGGCGGAGCAGACCAACACACACAGTCTGTCTGAGTGTCAGTGCCTTGAAGGAAACACTCGGGTAGCAAATACGCAAAAATTCACGATGAATACAAGTCAGTGCATTCGAACACAACTTACAAGAAAATATAAATTCTTAGGATTAAAATTCAGCACGTGTTATTGACAAAATTGATGGCGGAGTTTGAACCTCTCTCAGTACAGCCCTTTGGCTGGTGCTCAGCACGCGCGAGCTTTGACAAAACACTCACCAATACAAGAAAAAGAACACGTACTCATTTTCATCCACCTTCAGAGAACACGAGTATCGACTGTGATCACCCTACGTTAGGATTTGTTCAAGCTTTTCATTGGGGGACATAAATGAAATATAAAACCCCGCTACCTTATACAAGAAATTCCGCTGTTCCAAATGCAATAATATTAGACTGCACGATGCAGCACAAGAGGCTTCAGTGCCTTGCACAAGCGCAGGAGTTTTTAATCTCTACTGTAACTTAATTAAAGGTTACATCCATTTATAGCTTGTACGTCGCTGAGGTGTGATTTAAATATCAAGCAATCACAAGTCAAGCGTTAACACTATCAACAGCGTGTTGTCTCACACTGTCGTGCAGTGTCTCACACTGTCGTGCAGTGTCTCACAGGTTTCCGATGTCCCACTGAACACCATCCTGTACCTTGAGCAGTCATTTACAGGTAACTCTCGCGTTCACACACGAGTTCTGCTGACGAATATATCTAAACACTGATGCTACTTACAGGCATAATTTCAATTCAGGAAATAGCCTTACATGCCTTTGATATCTCACAATTCAAACGTAGACACGTTAAAGAGCCTTGTTAGATCGATCCAAATTACTCGAATTTTTTGCTTAGCTTACGTAGCAAAACAACTCTACTAAAAACCTTCCCTTTCTCAATTCAGAATAGTGTTTCGTTTTCGATCATGTTTGTATGAGTTCAGGCACTCCTAAAATGATACGATAATCTCAGTATAACTTAATCCACTTCCCTATTAAGGTTCATTTGCGACTCTCCCCACCAATCATCGTAGACTAGTTAATGAGTCCAGAAATCCTTCTCTACATATTCACTTGCGTCAGTCAGAGCCGTGTACAAGGCCCCTTTGACCCTGAGCTGTGTTTTTACACCGTGGTCGTTCGGACGTTCATCACATTTATGGACAAGAAGGAACATCGACTAACTCACTTACAAGGTACATGCATTGCAACTCTGTTTTTTCATGAGCGAAAGGCTGTGAATTTCCAGGTCATCGTTTGTTCAGGTGTCAAATGAAGGCGCGAGGTTTCGGGACGCCTTCTATTGTGTAATGCGCTGCCGAGACGCGGGAGTGTGATCTCAGAGTAGTACCAGCTCAGAAACTCTGCCGTCAGAGCTCGGTGGGGTGTTCGTCTGTGTACTGCTGTTGTTGCAGTCTTAGTTGCTCCAACTGTTGTTGTTTCAGGTGTCTACAGCAGCTGTAGTTGTTGTAGCACTCAGCTGCTGTTGTTACCTACACAACAACACTTCCGACGCAGGCCTAAGTCTAGCAACAATACTGCACTGGAGGATGCCTGAGTCCGGAAGCGTTGTGTTCTGCACCAACTGTAGATGGCACCAGTGAACTGTAGATGGCTCCAGTCAACTGTCGATGGCACAAATCTACTGTAGATGGCACCAGTCAACTCTAGATGGCACCAGTCAAATGTAGATGGCACCAGTCAACTGTAGATGGCACCAGTCAACTGTAGATGGCACCAGTCAACTGCAGTTTTATATATATATATAAAACTAACTCTTGAGAAGTCATTGTGAGAGGAGCGATCAAAGGAAGTAAAAAAGTTGCAGAAAACCAACATTTCTTAGAATGAAATGATATGAAAGAGACGTTCAATGCTTAATTAAAGTTAGGCGGACATATTTTATTCGGAAAAGTCATGTTTCTACGCTTTATTGTAAAGTAACACATTGGAAAATTTGTGTTTTAAATCAAGGTAAACAGCTGTGAAACTTTGCTTAGTTATCACGTTACCAAAAGCATGTTTTATTTTCGTACTGTAAATTAAGTTAAACATCCACGCAAAAAAATTGTGTAGCTAATAAAGCAGAAAATTATTTGAATTAAATTGTTAGGAAAATTGTTTAAGTGAATTCAATTAGAAGACAGAGCAGAAAAGAACTGTAAAGTGCAGGCGTGGAAAAGTATTTCACTTGGCATGTTGAGGAGTCTGTGAGAAAATTTGGGCACTGTGGGGGGTGTGGAGCCCGCTGCTCCTCCTCAGGACGCCTCAGGGAGAGCCTCGCCAGCCCTGCTCAAATAAAGCAAACTTTCCATTGACGTTTTTTGAAAGGTCCCAGTGACTCTACGTTGAGCTGAAATCTTCAAATATGTATCTTTATGTGACAAACCATCGATTGTAATCCGGAAAATAACCGTGTAATGACTGTAAAATGCTCTAAGACTTTATTTTATAGCAATGAGTTCGGGTGAAATATTCTACCGATTTTATTCATATGCAATTTTCGTAACTTTCACTCATTATTCAGCCTTGTGTTGGGCTACATCAGGTTCTCGTTTGATTACATCGCTACAAAAACCCTAGGAGAATATTTGCACCGTGCACACAGTTCCGAACACGAACTAAGGGGCCTTTCACACGATCAGTAAATGTCTGAAGACAGCGGCGGAGTCCTTCCGAATATGGGTATCGAATGATAACTTTGCTCTCTATTCTGGAGTTAGATAGGAATTCAAAGGACTGTACAGCCTCTTGGTCGGAAGTCAAGGGGCTTTCGACCTGGCTCATGAATAGACAGCAAAGTTGGTATTCGATGACCACGCTTGGGTGCCCTCCGACACTGTCTTCAAACATTAACTGATCGTTCGAGGAACACTTAAGTATATGTGTCGTTCACAATTAAAATTCACTATTTTCCTACCACGAAGAACTGCAGGGCTTGGTGGAATCTACTCTTTGAATTGTACTGTCGCATAGCCACAGAGCCCCCGTTATTTCTGAAGTCAATAGCTGAACTTGTGTTCTCAACGAGGACAACATTATGTAATTTCTATTCTTTAGTCCTGCATATGTTATGCCTGTCCATTGTCCCTCGTGGTACACAGACCGGCACAGGTCCTAATGAATCGTCCTCAGACTGACTTGCTTGAAGTGAAATATACAGTACAACGTTCGGGAGCAAATCAAAAAGGTTTCTTGTGTGGCCCTGTAACTCAAACGGACTCAATTTCTGCAACACAAGCGTTTCTAACTCAATGGAACGGCTCAGTGAGTCACGGAAATTTCAAGTTGCGGTAAAAAACTCGTGCGGCGGTTTGCTGCTCATTCCAGAATTCGCTCACGTCCACCGCTCTGAATGAAGTGTCTTCATCCCCAGCTGAAAGAATTTCAATAAACTTTGTATCCCACGCGCTTTGTGCACAATTTTGTGCGTAATTTGAATACGTGCGGTTGACGCATAGGCTTTCGAGTCAAATTTCTCTACATCACTGCACCCCTGAGAACGCAGCCGAAAATTCCAGTGTTGGAAGGTCAAATTTACGCTCATAGTCGCATGCTGTAACGACACTGCCATAGATTAAAATGAAACACGCCCCTCGTCAGTCCAAGCCTCCCACAGGCCATCACGCCCCTCGTCAGTCCAAGCCTCCCACAGGCCATCACGACCCTCGTCAGTCCAAGCCTCCCACAGGACATCACGACCCTCGGACCCACCCTAGAGTCCTGGAGGTGGGCGCCCTCTCCAGGGGCGGCAGGACCCTTCTCGAGTGCACCTGCTGGAGACTCGCAGGCTCCAGCAGAAGGTCTGGGTCATTTTTAAGGGCATCTTCACCGTCAATGACGCCCTTAGCAGTCCTCCTGAAGGTGTCCTTGCTGGTAGAAGTTCTTATGGAGATCGGAGGAAGCTGCTCCGTTGCAGGGTGGGGGCGAGTGTGGGGATCCCGGTGGGCAGAGGCTGCGCATGCGGCTCTGGCTGCCCTGGCAAAACACGAACCTCTTTTCGGTTTGGGATTCAAAAATTCGTTACGGTTGCACTTAATTGCCGCTCACCAGCTGGGACGTTACTGACCGAGCTGAGAATGAAGTTTTCATTCGGATGCCGATCTTAAGTCATTTAATCCGACATGTCTTACTCATGAGAACACAGAAACAACGGAACTCATGAGGGGTGCCTACTACGTGTTTTGTAAACATTTGTAAGCCTTTTACAAATGTTTACAAACTCATGAGGGGTGCCTACTCCATATTTTCAGGAAAAGATGCGTGAAATTTCCATTTTTGTGGGCGTCTTTACATGAACGTTGGCCAAAATTGCTCTAAGACACGAAGGTGAAGGAGTACAAATCATATAAAATTAATTTCCCCCTTGCAGGGAAAAATAGTAACATTTATTGCATTGGAACACTCGGCAATGCTTATGTAAGGTAAAATAAAATGATAAAACTTGACCTCTTCATTGTGTGATGAGTGTTCGAGGCGACAATCCAGCAGAGTAAAATGTCCTCGAAAATCAATGTTTTTTTCTTTAGAGTCTATGCTACATTTTGATTTCAAAATGAGATGGATATTGACAATAAATTATGAAGCCAGTGATTATTCACTCTAAACTACCTAGTGATTTAATTTATTATAAACATTATATATTCTTACTACCTACAATATTTCAAATGTCTCAATATTCACGACTCCGAAGTCTAACGATGAGCACGGGCCTATGCTGAGACTAGTGACAGCTATGTTTGACTAACAGCGTTTAAATAAACTTGAAGCACTAAAATATTCAACAGTATTGACCTATATCAATATACATCCTGAATGTATATTATGTTTGATTTTAAATGAGGCTTGCGGTACATAGCATCTAAAAACCCGCCTGAAAACAAATGTATATTTTTCAGCGGGCTCACCCTGTGCATGGGTGCTAGTTATACGGAATTCGATCTTTCAAAACATCGTTCAGATCAATTGAGGTGAAGTTCAAACATTTCCTGTGACTAAATTAACAGGACGGCGCACAGTGTGCCAAGAAACTGGTGGCTAAGCAGAGTGATGGAGAAAAGAGAGACGTTCGAACTCGTGGCAGTAAAAGAGTTTGCAACTCCATTGGGTTAGGACCTACAAGAAGCTGTGCCGTTGATTGAAACTTTTTTTTTTCGGCAACGATTCGTTGAGAATGTGGCGCTGTAATACTTACGACTACCAATTACCTTTAGAATTCATCGTCAAAACCTGCTCTCTCTCTCAGATTACAAAAATTTGAACATACTCGTCGTTGGATTTTTGAAGAAAGGCGAAGAGAAAGCGAACTGCCGTGTTTTCGTGTGCATGTGTCGGAATTACACGGAAACCAATCAGAATTGGCCACAGTACGTAAACCAGAGTGATGTACACTTCAAATTTACAGCGCACATCATCGTGCAATACTTGAGTATTGTACGATGTATTGTATCTGTACGCCGGCAGCGGAGGTACAGGGCATCTTCTTCAAGCTTTAACTGCTTTCAAAATTGACGAGCAAATGAAAGATAGCCAGATACCTGACTTTAGGGTTCACTTTCTAGTGAAATATTTCTTGAAAGAGGTTAGAATTGTTGATATTATACCCGTTGCTGCCACGCTAATCGAGAAAACGCGCACATCCACTCGAGTCCGCCACCTACGCTCGCAATTTTTTGCTGCAACACTTAAACAAGGACCGTCAGATTAATAAAAAATAGGTAAACTCATTCGACTATTCTGCACACGCACCTCGGATTGCTTCACGCTCATTTTGAGCTCACAAATCTACTTACGAAAGTTTACGAGTCTCAAGATAGCTCAAGTGGTTGTTACGTGTATTTGAGATTGGTCTGTTGGTTAGGAATCGACCCCAAACTATGAAAAGAAATACACGATCGATGCAATGAAGCGCATTTACTTGATTTTCATACGAGTCTGATTTCATGAAATCATCATGAGTGCATGTCACATTCATTAAAAATAAACGTAACTGAACAAATCAATGAAGAAGCTCTGCAATATACGGCCACGGAGCAGGTAGCATGACGGCTGCCTGCGGCCTCACCGCAGCGTCTGGGCTGCCGCATTTACGTCCGCATGCACAACTATTTACGTTTCAATTCTTTTCTGTTATCGGCTCTAATCGCATCAATACTAAACCTTTGCAACGTTTCGTAATATTTCGCGAGGATCAAGAGATGCAAAACTATTGCTATTTTAATGCACCATAACTCTAAGATATTGCTGTTTCAAACTATTGCTATTTTAATGCACCATAACTCTACTCAAAGATACTGCTGTTTCATCCTACATGGGTACCTAGTCACATGTTGAACTCTAGGTTCTTGGTTTAGAGTCTTTCTTTCATGTGTAACTATCGACTTTGCCGCGTATGACGAAATATTTCGCGTATTTGTACTATAATTTAAGTTTTTTGCTTTTATCGTCACATCGCAGTGAGCGACCATAGTAGAAATCAAAGTCTGTAGTATTAAGGCGATTTGCATTTTTATTACAGCATTGTATTTTTATTAATTGAAAATGGGATTTACCAAAAGACGTTTGTCACTTCCATCGAAATATATAATCTTTGCCTTCTTTTAAACGTTTTGTAAGCACTAAAGATTACAAATCCATTAGAGTTGTGACGTATCTCAACTCGAATTCAAATTTTTAATGTTTAACTTTGTACAATTCAAAAGAAGTTCGACTCTTTTTACCGCATTTGTAGCCCATTTTCACCTACAATTGAATAATTTCATCAGGTATGTCAGTACAAAGAATCACCCGATGTTTTCGTTTATATTTAGCAATCGTACTACTCACTTCACGTTAAACCATAGGCTAGTGAAATACAAACCACAACTACAGACGTCACAACGGGACACCTACACTTATTTTTGAGGTTGTAGTCTTACCCATACGGGTTCCATGCTTTGTGTGTGACTGATTTCGGAATAAAAGAATTTTGTTCTTTCCTCTTTCCTTTCTTTTCCCTTTGGAAGGCATCGGTACCAGCCAAAGTTGAGCCAACAAAGCATTTCCTACGATCATGTTGTGAACGAACAAGCGATGTAGTTCATTTGGAAAATTGAGTCAGAAATGTGTCACAATTTTTGAAGCGATCTAATGACATAAAGATGTTTTCCCCTTATAATAAGGATATTTGCAAGCCCCTGTATTTAGTCTATGCGATGTGATCTGTGTCGCAATGACGAATTTTATGCCCAGATTTTTGACTTGTGGGATTTATTAATTTAGGTATGTACACGTGAATTGTTTTTATTTTATTTATTTGTGTCCCTAGTTTCCATTTTAGCTTTACATTGGGAACAAGACCATAAATTCTTCTTACTTTGTCATCAGCTTGAGAATGACGTTAGATACACTGAATGTTGCATTTTGTAATTTAGACAAATAGTAGTTTTATTAAAATGACTGGTACCTATTTGAGTGTTTCAACATGAAATGACCTGGATTTTATTTTTCTACATCTTGATGGGAAGAAGATGCGAGAAGGGCTCAGATGCGAAACATCTGATGAATTGATTTTGTTCCAATGTGATCATTCAACAACTCGGCGGCTTACGTACAACACAAACTTCGTCTCTGATGTAATAAACAAGCTCGTGGTGAGGTCACTGCTTAAGATCCTTCCACACGATCAGTCAGTGTCTGAAGACAGTTTCGAAAGATCAGTCCCCAAATAAGGGCATCGAATGCTAACTTTGCTATGTCATATCCGAAGTCAAGAAGCTGAACAGTCCCTTGACTTCCGACATGACGGAATGGGCGCTCCAGGATGGGGCAGTGTGATCCCTCCACTGTCCGCCACAGCCTGAAGACTGTTTATGCCGTCATGTACGTCTGGATTTCACAAAAAAAAACATACTCTGCGAGCTGAAAAGCCGTCCATGGTCTCCATATGTACGCTAGTATTGGGTCCAGCACATGTTTTGTGAAGCCTTGAAGTGGCTGAAGACAAATGGACATCAACCACGTGAACTTGTGACGTCTAACCAATGAAAACTGCACATTTTGAATGACTTTATAATGTCGTCTGCACGAAGAGAGCCACAACAAGGCAAAGACTTCAGAACAAAGGGCGCTCTGTGAGATGTCGGGAAGAAGACCTCACTGATCTCGCAATACGAAGTCAAAGAGGTGACTGGAATAATTTGCAGCCGTTTAGAAGGTACGAGTGGAGTTTTTAAATCAATAAATTAAATGAAAGTTTATAATTTTTCACTTTATATCAAAAAACCATTTATATTTTTTTACACATTTATCGTTAGGAAACTATAAATTTGCAAATATATTCTGTCACACTATATTATCACAAACCAAGTTCACAAATGTTACTAAGTCTCAATTTCTACAAGCTAATTAGACAATGAATCCACACATAGCTATAAGCTAATTAAAAAATGCACTTCATTCACTCAATAAGATCTCAAACTATAAAAAAAACATTCAGAATTTTGGTGCTATTATTTCGGTCTATTCAATTTTCACTAAAAAGGAAAAAATGCAACTGCTCTTCATCATTAAAACTGCCATCTATTCCTGGCTTTGATTGAAACAATTCAGAACATGAATAGTTAATAGATTAAACCACTAAAAGATGGAACGTTCTCCCCACTGCAACTTGTCGAGGCTTTCATCCGTAGGATGTTTACGTCATGAATTGGCGAGACGAGATTTAGACTAGCATTTCTAAGAGATAATTAGCGAGACGGGATTTAGACTAGCATTTCTAAGATATAATTAGCGAGACGGGATTTAAACTAGCACTTCTAAGAGATAATTAGCGAGACGGAATTTAAACTAGCACTTCTAAGAGATAATTAGCGAGACGGGATTTCAACTAGCATTTCTAAGAGATAATTAAGGAGACGGGATTTAAACTAGCATTTCTAAGAGATAACTAGCGAGACGGAATTTAAACTAGCATTTCTAAGAGATAATTAGCGAGACGGGATTTAAACTAGCATTTCTAAGAGATAACTAGCGAGACGGGATTTAAACTAGCACTTTTAAGAAATAATTAGCGAAACGGGATTTAAACTAGCATTTCTAAGAAAGTCGACGACAAACAGACATGCTCACTGAAGGATGAGACGGGCACCATACCTGAGATCTATGAATTGCAATTGACGGTCTTAAAGCTGCGAATACCGAACGATGACCCTTGCCCATCTCGACTTATTTTACTTGATTAGCAAAGACTAAAGCCTTCTAATGACGATTGATCCTCTTCCTGCGATGAACTTCATTACCGGCCGGTAGTTTCTTTTGCATGGGCCTAAAAATGAGAATGAGACCCAGTGTCAAAGAACACATAGAATTTGCTGAGCCTATTTTAGATCATTTTATAGCTTAAAATGCAATTTTTGCTTGAACGTCGCAACAACGACCACGCACAGTAACTTTTACTCTAATAAATCAACGACCAATTTTGCTTCGTACAGGCCTTTGTCACAACGCCGGTGGTCATCTCATTTCTCTCATAATGTTACACGTCAACATCAGGTATGAAGTGGAGTGAGCTGCGAGTCATGTGCAGTAAATGTACGAGTGAATGACTCAGCCCACAGCTGCAGCGAGTACCACGAACGTGGTTTCCCGTACTCATTGTCAAAGAATTAAATTAGGCACGTCAGTCACTGAAGGTATCTCAACCACAGACCCTCCAACATGGCTATGAAGTTAAGAGAAACTAAACCTAGAAATGATTCATTTAGATGAAATTCAGAATTGAACACTGCAATTAAACTTTTTTCCACAGTTCGAGCTGTGCTCATTCTTAGAAGTAGCATTAGAAAGCTTATTGAAAATCATGTCTGCGAAAATTGAGCCTAAACACTCCTCTTCATAATCGAAATTGAGCATACACAATCATTCAAATTGCACCATGTACCATAATCAGCCCAGTCCAGTCGGTCAAAATCAAAAATGCCAAGTCATGAGCCTTTACCATCACCTTCAGTTCAGCCCCATATCCTTAACAGACCTCAAGCACTCTAATATCGACAGCATAAACGCCTTTTACCCACTGCCGAATATCAACATTCATGCAAAGTCCTGATAAAACTCACCCTTTCTCGTCAAGGCTGCCCCGGGACTTGATTCCCTGGTGGGTGGACCTGGCGACAGATTTGAGGGAGTTACTGGACGTGCCTCTCGACGCCCCCTTCAGGGACTTCACTTCAATTGCCTCGTCCATTTTGGGGTCCGGTCGGCTCATACCGGCGTACGTGATGAGCAGGTACAGAACTGACACCAGGAAAAGGGACCACGGCACAGCGATGGCGTAGATCAAGTCCATCTTGACCTTCTCTAAGTCCAGATCAGTGAGGGCTATGTCTGGCATTAATGTGGAGTAATAACAAGGAAACGTGGTACCTGGAGTGCTGTACTTCTCATCGAACACGGTGCAGTTGACTTCAGGAGGGTATCCGCAACCTTTCACGTTAGGATATAGGGAAATGTTAGTTCTAGGAGCAACTTCTCCGGCCATTGTATAGCTCACGTATATTTGAGTGCATTGGAAAATTTCTCTCGTGCATCCTTCTCTGCATGAGGACCACGAACAATTGCTCATGCCAAGTTTGAACTCTGAGCTTTCGGTGATGCAAGTCGTTGGTTCATCCACGAATTCCGCAAAGAGAGTTGAAAATGCTGGATCGATCACAAAAGGCACGAGGAAGAGGAAAGCAAAGGAGCTGAAGCAAGCTACGAGAATTGCAATCGCTGTCAGATAGAAACGAATTGCCGATAGCCATTTGTTTTTAGCTGGCTCGCCCTCCGTCATTTTGCAGGTGTTAGAGTGTGGCGATTTTTCCAGAAGTCTGACCAGCGCCCCAGACACCTCAACTCCAAAATAGCGTCGTGTTGCAAGCGCAGTAATCCATAGAATTTAACGTAATACTGACGCCTGAATTTCTGTAAACTAACACAGCTTCATTTTATTACAGTCAATGGAAGCGATTGCTAAGTCATTTGCTCGAGTATTTTCTTTCCAGAATACTTTCTGCGCTCGACGTCGATTTCCATTTTCAGAAGCTGAAAAGTACAACGAGAGAACAGCACGTAAGTGCATCTTATCTAAAACAAAAAAAAACATTCCAAAGGGTAATTTGACTAACCACAGTAAT
This sequence comes from Orchestia grillus, assembly GCA_014899125.1. Lineage (NCBI taxonomy): Eukaryota > Metazoa > Arthropoda > Malacostraca > Amphipoda > Talitridae > Orchestia > Orchestia grillus. The sequence continues at coordinate 32,683 of VOMN01078984.1, read as the reverse complement.
ATAAGGTGTCAAATTGACATTTATAAGAACATGCAAAAAAATTAAAGAATAGATGGAGAGAATGAAAAAGTTTCAGTTGCAGCTTACGTCGTTTGAAATTGAATCACTCCGAAATAACCACAGGTTATGCGATTAAACGCTTCTAGTTTAATAATTTCGTAAAATTATTTTTATGCATTCATTGGAACACCAGAAGATTGCCTATATTACAAGGATTGACTATAAAATGTTATTAGTACTGTAGGAGTGACAATAATTTTAATTCATTTTAATTTGAGTTTGAGTTGTAACGCAATAGAGTGTATTGCAGCGAGTAAGTTAATGGAACGAAGCTCTACTTGAGATCTTTTATACAATTTTTATCCATTTATTCTGAGTTTTTTCTTCTTGAATTCAAAAGTAAATGTGACAGTGACAGCGACAGCACATTCAGAGTTGACGGTTATTGAGTATTCCCGACTGTCTGTCTACATTTAAAAAGCAACTAATGTGCATCGGTAAGCTGGAAGAAATATGAATGGCCCATGCTACGTTTCTTTGTGATTCTCAATGTTCCAAAATTCACTCGGTAGCAAAACTTACACCAGTGTTATATCTCCCGATAATTTTGCTACTGAAAGAGACGAAAACTTATTAGGGACAAATTAAACAGAAAATTCAAAACTTTCAACATCATTGCTTTCTCCTTCACACATTAAAACGCAAAGCCCATTAATCCTACGATTCAATGGAATACCGAACTTCGAATATAAACCTTTTAAGGCTGAAGAAGTTAAATCCATGCATGGAACGTCCGCACAAACAGTCTCTAACGACAGCATTTGTGCTGACGACACGACCAAAACAAACGGCTCTCGCATACCTAACTCACTACACGCTGCTGGGCTCTTCCCAAATTAACACTTCCCACTCACTAGCATAGCATCCTGCGTGTGAAACTTTTGATTGGAATGCGAACCATTTCATTAAAATATAAATTCACACAGCCATCACAGCACAAGCATGACAGAGTGCTGTGGTGCAGAGCTGTGGCCCCGATCCACTGTGGACGACTGTGCGTGTGTCAAGGCTGGCGACGTGGAGATCAATAGGGTCAGCTTTAGCGCGCACGCTCGACCAGCTCTAATATATTCTGACGTGATCAAACTTCATCATGCGATGGTACAATTAGATAATGAATAATACATTACAAATGCAGTGTCAAAGCGAATTGAGGTGTAGAAATGTATGTGATGCACATGAAGGTAACACCATGGGTTGGTATATGCTGCATTGATGAAAATGTCATTTGTTATTTCGTGATGATGAACTCAATATCTGCTCGTGTAATAATTGGATTGCCATCAGTGGCACGTGAAATCATATTGCTATCAGTGGAAAAGAAATCATGTGCTCAGTATAGCTGAAATTTGGAAAACTAGTTTAGTTTGGCAGCGTATGTGTTATGTACTGGTATAATCAATGTATAATAACCTGCCAAATTTACGCAAGCTACGTACGAGTATGTCTATTATTATGTAGCTCTAGTATCCTAAACAGATGGCAGACGTGCATATGATTGCACTTACTAATACATACTTTGGCACCCAACATACGAAACCCAAACCTGCGCACGAATACACTTACTATTACATACTTGGGCATATGAAAGTAGAATACATTTTACTGAATAACATGCACAATAAAATACTTATAAATTTATCGGAAAGAATTTCCATTATACCTAAATGTCACCAAGTTAAATGTCATTCGATGACAGGTGTGCTCCGATTTTAATCATTCTTTCCTGTTTGTTTCCTTACAAGTAAGCTCTAATTGAAGCTTAATTAGTTTTTTATATGTACAGTAATTAGAACGAGATGAATCTTTTCCAACTAGTACATTATTCATCCTGTAAACGACTTAAATTTTTTGCAATAGTTTCCGAGGACCAAATATATTTTGATAGTTCTGCAACATTTACCAAGGAACTAATATGTTTAGTATTACAAAACTCTTTAGTATTTCAGTATTACAATATGTTTAGAGTTACAAACTATCTGTTTTGTAATACTAACCGAGAACCAAAATCAACCATTTACCCGTAAGGGCTCGCTTATAAAATCGAAGAAATTGATGCATGATTTGACGAATTGCATCATTTGATTTAGTAAACCAAATTTACTATCTATATTTATGAGGACAATATATTCGAACTCGATTTTAGGAGAGATTTTTTGTCCAGAGAGCAGACGACAAGACTTTTGTAGGTAACACACATTCCTTCTCTATAGCAATGGAGATTATCTTCCCTCTTCTTAATTGACCATAATATATGAATAATGTAAACTATCCCAATGGCGATTCAAGTTGCATCTGAAAAACTTCTGAATATATTTCTAGGTTTTCACATTTCTCAGATGCTATATTTGAGAATTTACGGAGTATGTTTGAAAAATGAAAATGGTTTTCCGAAATGGTTCTGAAAATGGTTTTTCGACCCCCCTTCTAAATTGAGCTGTAAAGAAGTTTCTTATGTCTATTCGTACTAATATTAATTTTGTTATATCCATTGATAAAAACAATTGCATTTTTCACTACTGTATTTTAAGGCTCAATCTAAGAAATGGCAGTCATAATCATTTATCTTTTGTTCAATTTTTTGCATGCAATCGAATTTGAAAATTGTTCTAGTGAATTAGTTTTCGATTGCTCACTACTCCAATTTAAAGATTACCTTCATAAAGGCATGCTCAGCTCCGTTGTTTATACACGTAGTTGTATACAATATGGGACATCATAATACATAGGCTTTACATCCCGTAATCTGCGCATTCGTGTTACTGAGCACGCTGGACGGAGCCATCGAACTAATAAACTTTTATCAGTGCTTTCCCACTCTGCCATGCTTACACACTTAGAGAAATGTGATGTACCCGTTCGTTTATCTGATTTTAAGCTTTAGGTGGAGCTAATAAACCCACTAAACATAGGATTTTAGAATCTCTTTTTATTTTCCTGTTGAAGCCCAATTTAAACGACATGCAATCGGCTTACCCACTTCAGATGGTTCATTCTTAATATTTTCTTGTCCATCATATTTTCATACAGTGTTGACTGATATTCTATTCGTTCTTATTCCAGTGTTGAAATAACCTCGGATGTTGGTCGAAATGTTCACTTCTATTTACTTTATTCATTCGTTTCTAGAAAATGTATTTATTTAGAGCTTTGTCTTTATTCTTCCTTTTTAGTTAATATGCGTTATGCAAGAACTGGGAGGGCACAATTCCGTAGAAGTTCAGTTCTACTACAATTCTAACATTTAAATAAACAATACATATGGGCGCTCTAATTCCTCTAAAACAGAGATATTTTGCTAGATAAAGTTCATATGCATTTATTTAAATACTTCTTTGTACCTTAATGAAAACATTGTTTTCCGAACGTCAACGACTCTTACAAAGTCGCAGCTTCAACTAACTCAGTACTATAAGTGTTGGCTGATTCGTAAGCTAGCGAATGTTTAGTATTCGAAAATAACAGTAAGTGGAGGATTTTCTCTTGGCTCGGAAAAGTTCGGTCGTGATTGCCTAGAAAAATTTGATCGTGTTAATTAGGTCCATATATTTGGTGAATATTTTTAAAATGCATCCAAAGCTACCAGATAATGTGAAGGAGTTAGTATATCGAATGAGTGGCTTTCAGGACGAAGAAAGAAAAAAAGCCATTGAAACACTTCTTAAATTTTTCCAACAAGATGCAGCGATTCCTTACTCTGGTGAGTGTAAAGATTATATCTAGGACTCAAATGCTCTCTTATGTTATTGTAAAATATTAATTAAATTCTACCATTGTTTTATCATGTTGCAGTTGTACTTTGTTTGAACTTGATTAAAGTCATCTGTCAAGTTAGTGTGAGCATGTAAACAGTAAAGTGTAGGTGGTTCCTCGTTCAAAAGTAATAGAATAAAATGTTTTTAAACCCTTAAATTTTCAACATTTGAAAATATAGCAATTAACTATTATAAAGTAATTTAAAGTGTTTCATTGCAGATACTAAAGAGATGAATGCTAACATATTTGATGATTGAGTTGAAGGGGGAAATAATTACTGACAAAGTAAACAGCATAGCATAATTGGTTGTACATGTCTATTTTGAACACAGTGATAACTTTCGTATGTATTACATAAATGTCAAAAAAAATTTTGGTTGACTCTGGTTAATGAGAGTAGCTAAATTTAAACCTAGTGAACTGGGCAGTAATGATAGTAGCTAATTTTAATAAAAGTATCTAAACTCAACAAAGGTAGTTGAATTTCATAAGAGTAGTTAATCTTAATAAAAGTAGCTAAACTGAATGAGAGTAGCTAAACTTGAACCCAGTAAACTGGGCATTAATAAAAGTAGCTAAATTTAATTAAAGTAACTAAATTTATTATTATTCCAAAACTGCAAACATATTCACAAACTTTTTTGTGATTTGGCCTATCACTAGCTTATTTTTTTTTCAGAAGTTGAGTTTTCTTTGGAGATTTAAAGAAGATGCAACAACTAAGTGATTGACTAATTGGGTCTTCACTAACCTTAACTCCCGCTTCTTCTCAATTTTGCTCCAGTTCATTAAAAGTAACTTTGTGTGAATTACTGACCTTTCTTATCAATAATCTTGATGACCATTGATATTTTACAAGGATGATCAGATCTTGCCTCAGGAAGCATGGAATTGTAAGACTTCCAGTGATGAAATATTGTTCCAACTAATTACAATGGAACCATTGACTGTTTAGATATTTTTCTGTAATCAAGTCTTCATGAAGACTTGTAATGCATTATTGCAGACCTTGATCAATCTGTTTCTGGTTCCCCATGGTGTAAATGTTTATACATTGCTTATCAGCTAAAGAATGATGCAATATTTATACTGAGGGCCGACAGCATAATCCAGAACACTTTAGAAACTCGGAACTTCTAACTAATGTTACCTTGCACAATATTTATCTAAAAATACAAAAATTTGAAATGTGTTGTAAACTTTTGCATTCCTAATTTTAACATTTTTTGGATCAAGCACCTTAATTGTAAAATTGCAGTAAAAAGATTCATTTACCTCTGTTAATTATAAATATCTGAAATATAATTTTTAATGGTAAGTTGTAAACTTTTGTGGGGCACTGTGTGTAACATAATGCACCTGCATATATTAGCCAAATGAATATAATGCCATTTCCATGCCATATGTAGTTGCAGCTGAGAAAAGATTGTGCATGGGTATATAACTACTGAATTTTTTATTTCATTTCATAGCAAGGTATGTTTATATACTATATGCCTTGTTTTATTTATGTACATTGCTTTACATAGGGAAATGTTTGAGTTTATTTATTTATTCATTTATTTTTTAAATTATGTGAAAAAGTAATTATCAGGTAAGGTACAAATGTCAGTTAGATCTAGTTCCTTTATTTGGCTACAGATCTTATATCTATGACTATTGAGCTAATGTTGAGCTCTATTTGATATTTGCAATTTATGTTAACTTAACCCAATTAAAAAGTAATTGTGTCTAATAGCTGTGTTATTTTCCAGTTACAAATCACACCTCCTTGACGGTAATATGGAAGGGCCTACACACAGCAATGCTTCGGCAAGACCAGCCGCTTCTTCAGGTAAGTGTGGAACTTTTCCTGTGAACTGCCTAGTTCTGTAGGACTGTTAAAATTCAGTTTATTGTATCCATATTGAGAACTCTGATGATAGGAAAAATACTCTGCTGATTAAACTTGTATGATGAAAGGGTTTTCTAATTGAGTTACTTCAGAGATACCTTATAATATTTGCAATTACTCCCACCAACATAGGCTTCTGTTTGGGGCCTTGTTCTTTGACCTGTTGCCAGATCCTTGGTTTTCATTTCCACAATAAAAATTTGTTTTTAATTTTTAAAGCAATAAAATTGTGTTTGTAACCATTTGGTAGCAGGTGGGGGCTCTAAAAAAAATTCAATTTTGAATTTGTAAGACATTCGCCCTTTGGACTTCCTACTTCATCAAAATGAAGTTGTGGGGAGATTTTTCCACTTTTCAGGGTTTGAGACATTCACCACTAATTTTTTCTACTCTGTAGGGTTTGAGACATTTGCTACCAATATGATAATTTTTATTCCATAGTTTTCTAGAATAATACAAGATGATGACTGGTTGGTCAGAGTTCAGTGATCAGAGCAACTGCTGCATTTGTCATTCATCTATGCCTATTGTGATGCTATGCACACTGGTAGGTATACTCACTCCATTGAGTTTAGCCATGAAGACATAATATGTTCTTGTAGAGTGGATGTAAGCTGGTGTTGTTTCAAGTGTACACAATTTGTGGTGTCTGCAAATTTAATATTTGGTAGGTTTTATATTAATGAGCGCATTTTTGGTATTGTGCGTTGTGTTGAGGAAGGTCTTGTGCGTAATTCTTAACCACTCTTAGAGTGAGCATCTAACAAAGGGTTTCTTTTGGTGATGTTCACAGTCAACAGAAATTTTTGCTGCCATTCTTCATTACATCCCAAGAGACTTTGCCCTCCTTGAATTAACTTTAGGTACTTTCATGGACAGCTACACTGGTTATGTGATTCTCTTGTGGATTGGGTTTTAAATTTGTTAGAATTAGTTTTCCCTTTATCTTCTTTTTTTTGGTAATGTCATGGGTACACCCCTGTGGAACCATAAGTTAGGCTATAGGTAATGGGGTAGGTTGGTCTATCCTATGCTATGAGGACTGATTTTATTATGGAGACATTGTTAGGTTATCTCAGCTCTTGCTAAGCCTTTAGGACTTCTATTTTCTGTCCCCACTTTTCTTTTTTCCATTTTCATGCCTTCTTTTCTGATTATTCTTTATATTTTCTTCTTTCTTTACTTGCTGTTTTATGTACAGGGAATCTGGTGTTTGAACACACCTGTGCATAGATTCCACATTTACTTCAGTCCATACTAGATGGTCCCTTTGCTCTCTTTGTATCACACTTCATATGCATAGGGAGCTTTAAACTACAAATCTAATGTAGCATAACTAAAGGGTCTCTTCTTTTTGTGCTCTTGCATTGCATCCCTTGTGGCTATGGAGATTTAAGCTGACTAATCTAACCTGTTGGAAGAACAGCCCAATATGTTCTGTGATATAGGTACTGCAGTCTCTATGTTGTCATCTTTTTTAATATTTCATATGAAGTTTTTTCGAGTTTATACTCAGTAAGTTCCAGTACCCCCTTCAAAAAGTTGCGTTTGATTCATCAGTATCATGAAGAATATAAGCTACTGTGCTGTCACAGGCCACAGTTTAAATGGGTGGTGTGCGACAGTCTGCCGTGTGTCTCAAGCTCCATTTCTGACTGTGACTGATTCAAATCAACATTAGTTGTCATAGGGGATCTGATAATTTTTTCTATTACAGGAAGCCCTGGCCGACAAGATCAGTTCTTTTGTCCATTGTTTCAAGAAAGAGAAGACAGCTAATTTATTTATTCAAGTTGCCATGGAGACCTTCGAAAGAGAGTGGAACAGAGTTAATCAGTTCATGCTCAACAAAATGATGATGGTGAGTCAGAACCTTTTGCAGGTAAACTATAGGGAGAAATACGTTAATAAACCCCATAAAAAAGCTATCTTAGCATTTGGATACTCTGTTTTTGTTGTTAGTTAAAAAGTCAATGATTTGTTTATACATGTACATTCGGGCCTGCTAGTATAATTCTTTGGTTTAAGAACAATATTATGTTCCTGCTATTTTTCAACTTCTTGTCCAGGTCCAGACCCCTAGCTATTACTAAGCTCACTTGATCACAGGCTGCTCACATTATAATTCTATTGATTGCAGGTGGGAGGCTTTAATAAAAAATATTGCTAGATGCCTGTGCTTAGCAGAGACAATTACTCACAAAGACTTGTGTTGTGCTCCAGTTGGTGATGTATGTGTTATTTCAATAGTAAACCCAGGCTTTACAAAGCAAGCCAAAGAAGCCATTGTCAGCAAACTCCCTTGTGCCTTTGCTTAATTCAACACGCCCCTGCGGCAATGTTCTAAGTTGTTCACTCCGGAGCCGAGCCTTGCAGTGTTATTTATGGGATCAGTATGGCAACAAGCAAGACAGATCATTGTGTCAACGTCTCGTGTGAGAGTATGCACTGCACTGTATGAGACGTTGACTATGAGAGGTGTGTGACACTCAGAGGTGAAGTAGAATCCCACCAGCGACTCGCTCGAGAGCTGTTTAGCCTATTAGTGTTCTTCAGTCATGTGTAATTGTGTTTGTGTGTGCAGTTGTTCAGGCGGGTTTTCCGAGAGGCTGTGTTCCGCCTGGCAGACAACGACTGGCACCATGCGGATCTCTTCGTGAAAATGCTCGAGGACACGGTCATCAGGCCCCTCGACCACTATCACGAGTTTTGCCTCAGCCCCAAGATCCACCTGAGCTCCATATACCTCGAGGAGCTGGCCAAGGCTAACAATGAAACGCTCACACATGAGGTCATCATGGTCTTCCTGCAGCCCTACATCAAAGTGAGTCCACCGTCCTGAAGCAGCCCTTGGTGTGTGTGTGTGTGCTCGACAAATCGATATCTCTAACTGTACGAAGCGGCAGAAATCACTCGTGCATTTAAAAAGGGGATAGAGGAAAATGAAACTAGGTATCACCAGTATGATTTCGTTTCTCCAATGTACATGTTGAAAAGTTGTTCTATTTTCTTTTGTTTTGAAAAGTTTACCGTCCAAATGACTGCAGGTAGGTGTATACATTCGGATCCTTTGAAATGTGAGAGTGATTTTTGGCGCTCGCTGTACTTGCTTGTATGAGCGTGGCAGTCTCATAAATTTTGCTGCTTGTGACATCCAAGCTCATTCAATTTTGAGGTATAACTCTGATCCTTCGTATTATCCACAAACGTCATTTGTTCTAACGGGAATTCACTGAAAATTATATGTATCAAGTCAATTGTAAAATATGTTTATCAGTTCGTTATATTATTTGAGGGTTGCTCCTAACCTAATTTTAATAGCTACTAGACCACCCCTAACCCATTGGTTCTCTATTCTGAAGTCCTGTTTGAATTTTTAATATTTCTTCTTGATTTCCTAACAAATATCCAAAGACAAAGAAATTATTTACTTAAGTCCAATGAACCGTTACCATACTGCATAGAAAAAGCCCGTATTTAAATACTGTGAGATGAGTTTTGAATATCTGCCCTATGTTATTATCACTAAAGAGTATGCACAGTTACATGCAAAATGATCAGAGTTTAGTGTTACATAGATTAAGACAGCTATAACTGCAACGCTCGAATTTCCTTTGAAAATGACGAGTGTGGTCGAATATTGTTAGATATACTGCCAGGTAGAAGTTATAAATCTGACCAGATTTTGAAGTTTTTCGGGGAATGACGTTAAAGAAGATATTGTGGAAGCATAAAATTAAAATACCTATTGTCTAGCAAAACTTGAGAGCACTTTTCCAACAGTACACATCTCATAGTTAAGTCTTCTTGGTCTCCACAAATCGATACAAAACTGGTGTTCGTTACCGCTCCGTTATGTATATGATGATCGTTTTTGGACGTCACTATCTTCTTTTCAGTCAAGTAAATATTGCAGCTCTGCTTTGAGCATGTAAGCTTTTTCACTTGAATACTTGTCACAAAATTATTTTTTTCCTAGCAAAAATTTGATGCAGTGTGCTCGTTTTGTACGACTACCGAGCCCCTTCACAATTTAGCTATTTTCGTCAATGACGCAAACTTTGCTGATGTCGTAATTGTAGTCCTAGAAAGTTATTACCTGCGCGTTTCTCTGAAAATTTTTAGAAATGATTTTGCGAGATGGAAATTTTTTCACAATATTGTTTCTAAAATTCACATCTTGCTGCAATCTTAGCCAGACCAATAGGGAAGCTTCGTGTTCAAATGTCGTCCTCGAATGTCAGCAGCTACAACACTCACAAAAGTGCGTTGGGGTGAGAAAGGTACCTCCCCACGTCCTTCAGCTATCTCCGCTGATGGTCCTGATTACAAGTTGCTGATGTTGCGACTTCATGTCTGTCCTTGCTTTTTTGGGTATAGTAATCTATTGGGTGCGGGGAACGTATCGATGCAGTGTGCAGTCATGAATCTCAGTTTAGAAATTGTTTTTCATAAACTCCGAATTTTGTTTTTGAAGCGCTAGTGACTCCTTTTCAACAACTACCACTGCTGCTGCTATTACCTGTGGTACCCGTCTCTTTCCAGCTTTGTTTCTCAATATTCTTTTGACCAAGTTGCTTTAGTCCCACTACTTTAGAAAATTTTTTGTTACTTCCATCACCACTACTACTGTTGATGCAGGATTTCTAATCGTTCATTATTCCATTTGTAAAAGCTCGTTGTGTGTGTTCTTGTTATATACATTGGCTGGGAATTTTTGTGAGCAAACTGAGTGCATTGGAATACGTCTCGAACCAAACATATCGGGATTGAGGTTTTCTGTCCTCATCAACCTTGGTTTGGAAAATGTGTAAGAGTTTGATTTTGTGTGACCACTAATGCAAACCAATTTGTTCACTATGGAGATGTTATTGACGTAAAGTTGCATAAATAACAAATTCATGTAAGATTTAGGTAACTTTTGTATGTATTTATTCATCTGCCCTAGTAGATGCATTCTTCATGGATTTTTTTACAGTATATATGTTTAACCTTGTCTGCTGATAGAGAAAAATAAAAACCTTTATTTCAACCTACAGCACGTGTTCTCGCTCTTCCTTATCATTGATCAGGTACATTTTACATCTTTACGAAGAATTCCAATTCCCACTAGTTCCGAGTTGCATAACTAAAATCTTCCTCCATGTTAACACGCTACTTGAAACACGTGTTAATCCTTGAAACTCTAGCTAAACTCTGAATTAATATCAAGCAAGGTATGGTGCACTCAGGACGGGACTGTGTGTGCAGGTGTTGGCGGTGTGCCGGTGCCAGTGGTACGTGAGGGACGTGATCTCCAACGTGTTCCAGCATCTGCTGCGCCAGAGCGACCCTGGTGTCGAGAGCAAGTCCTACCTGCTCGAGGGCGAGACGCTCGCCAGGAGCACCGAACACGGCGGCTTTGATGACCGCGATGTGTGAGTGTTCATGTGCCCGTCTCAATAAGTCCGCTTAGTTTTCTGGGAACTAATTTTCTTCGCTCTCGAGTGTCTCGTGAACAACGCTCGTTTGGCCAAGCTGGTGGTGCTGCTGCTGCACTGAGTGTTAGTATAGTCACATTCATTTTTTTACTCACAATTGTTGGTTTGGTCACGGAATGTCTTGTGGAGTGTGATGTGAGATCATTCTTTCAGCTACCAGAGGGCTCATAAAGTAAGATATACACGAGAAAGAAGCGTGTTTCCCAACTTGAAGTTCCTTCAAGCCAAAGATCTAAACTACTGACTTGCATTAAAGTATATGCAATCACAATTAGTGCCAGATCAATATTAAGTGGATTTTATTTGTATGAAAATGGATTTGCTGCGATGAAAGTAGATTGAATCCAATCTTGTTTCTTTTCAGAGAAAAATTGCAAAAAATTATTCTTTGTATGCTAAGCTAATTTCTTGGTTTGTTGTAGAACTGAACTCGTGTACTAAGCCAATTTGCAGGTCTGTTGTAGAACTGAACTCGTGTACTAAGCCAATTAGCAGGTCTGTTGTAGAACTGAACTCGTGTACTAAGCCAATTTGCAGGTCTGTTGTAGAACTGGACACGTGTACTTAGCTAATTTGCTGCTGCTACTGTCAGGCCCGCGGAAGGCAACGACGCCCTGTTCCGGGAGAGTGATGACATGGAGGAAGGCGAGACTGATGAGGGAGTTGATGTTGACGATTCTGAAGACGAGGATGTAGAAGAAGAAGAGGCCCTTGAAGATGAAGAAGATGAGGAAGAGTTTCCACTCGACCCTCGAGCAGGAAACGTGGATGTGCTGCTGCCTCAGCTGAACGTCAATTATAGTAAGTTTCGGCCGTTAATTTACTAATAGCTTCCTTTCCAGTCAGTGTCGTACTGCGAGACGTGGCCGTGTCTTGCTTGCCTCGTAATTTTACTGGAATTTCGTTATGGAATGTCCCTAATAATGACGATGACTATCACACCATAGTGAATCAGCGCCGTATTTCCCACTCGTGCTTTTAATTTGAGCCCGTTTTGTGGGGAGTATGCACGTGAGTATTTTTACTAACCGCGTTTTCACTACAGCGAGTATCGACTCTTGGCACTCGTGAAGCTTGCTCCTCGAAGCAGAGAACAACTTCTCATGTCTAAGATATTTTAGCATAGCTCATGTGACCTACAACGCAGTGTTAGCGGCTGCGAGACGGAGAGAATGGTTTCAGGTTCTTGTGTCACCAAAATTTCTACAAAACAATCCAGCAGATGTGTGTGACGTTTGGTGGCTTAGCTTCTATGTACATGAGGATGGTACTGCTGATGTTGGAAAATAAAAGAATTATGCTGAGTTATTACGGTTACAAATTTAATTCTTGTTTGAGCATTCAAATAATAATATATTTCATGCAGGATGTTATTTAATTACGATAAAGTTTGTGAAGTTGTGTGGCACTTATTCTTTATGACGGCTCGTCAAAAAAAATTGAACGCTTGAATTTTTAAGGTTTGTTACCTCTCATAAGCCCAATAATATTTCGCTGTTGAGTATGCCACGTGTTTCTTCTTTGATGAGTCCTCGTACTTCGTGAATTTTCTCTTGTATTCCCTCTCGGTTGCGGCAAAGCTTTGATCAGAAATGGGTCACTCGATAGGCCGTATAGCTGTGCCACCCACGCGACCGTTTTACTTTTCATTGCCCTCTTTAATGTTCCCATTGCTGTCGTAATAAAAATACAGGAATCAAGGAGATAGAACAGAAAATCGTACAAGTCTCTGTTATATTTGCCCTCGGGAAAATTCGGAATCTCTACAACGGTTGAGCTTCGAAAAGGAGTTCGTGTCTTTTGATGGGGGATGGAAAATCCTGAGGTGCTAGTTCCTTAGCTGCCGCTGCTCCATCCGATAGTATATGTTTCCCGTCTGTCTTTGTGAACAAATTATCTCTGATGATATAACGGGGGGGAGACAACTTTGAAATTATGAGACGTACAGCGCGACATAGTCTAAGCCACTACAGCGCTAGAAAACTACGACTACTTCTGTCATGATATTTCTTATATCACTCATACACTCGCTTCTTTGGCTGTCTCTCTGTATGCACGTGTGCTTAACCTAATTACTCTTTGTATTTTGATAAATTCATCATCTCTGTTAAATGTTCCACTCGTTTTTCTCTTTCTTCTTGTTAGAAAACGGAACAAGTTTTCTGAGTTACGCTGGCTGTCAAGTACATCGAGGTAGGATATAAATTAACTTCTGTGCCTGATATAAATATCGCACAGTTGGCCTTCATAAAGAGTAATTTATTTCTATGTATCTATTATTTAATAAATTTGTCGCTTTTGAGTTCCTTGCCGCGGGAAGCATTTCTTCGTCTTAGTACTAGTCGTGGTGTCAATAAAGCTCTGATTAATTCTGTATGAGTCCATTTTACTTAATGTGCAATTTTGTTACAGAGGAGATCGGCTCTGCTTTGCACGAGGTGGTCACCACCGAAGGTTTGTACAAGAAGAACCGCGCCAAGTTGCTGGTTCTGGTGAGGCAGTTCATGGACGTGGTCGGTGGTGTGTTCCCCCTGAAGATGTTCCCTGACGACTACAACAAGGACCTCCCTCAGGAAGACCTACACGAGGTGGACGTAGAGAGAGCCGTCGATCGAGCCCTCAAGTTCCGAGAACGGGAGTATTCATCAGCGTACAAGCCCAGAGGTACACTTACCAGCCAGCAGATCGCCACGGATAAGAAGCGAGCTTCGATGGCGAGCAGGCAACTCAGCCGGCAGTGGCAGCGGGTGCAGGCCATCAACAAGACGCGCTTTAGGAACATCACCAACAAGAGTAACGTGAAGATGTTCAAGAGGTACTCGAAGAAGACACACCTACTAGAGACGCAGCTGGAGAAGAAGAGAATCATGGCCAAAACTAAGAAGCGTGCAACTGACGAGAAGGTGAAAACCAGAGAAGAGATGAATAAGTTGAAGGAAAAGGCTCTTCTCAAGAAGGTCGCTAATGTCACCAGAGGGTTCAAAGTAACAGAAAAACAATAAAAAGGCTTCACAGTGTAATTCGTACTTTCAACCTTTTGTAGTGAGAGTAGAGAACAAAATTTACCTACTGACGAACATGAAACATTCACCTGTCAATGACGGTATTTGACTTACTTTTCTCGTATGAAACATCTACTAGTGCGGCTAGAAATAAAGCTTAATAAAAAGTTATGCTACTTGACAACTCCACAATGGGTCTACTTCGTGTTGACTGATTGCACCTTTTATATGCACGCCCTGTAGTGTGGGGATCACTTCCCTGAAGTACTCATAGAGATGAGCGAAGAATGTGCTGTAAAACATTTCGTGACAGGTGTGGGTAGATATTTGCTACCGTACTTATTATGACATTGACAAGTTATAGTACGTTGTCGAGTCCTGGGGAAGAATGAATTTTTTTAGTCTGTAAACCTTTACAAGAGCATTGTGTGCTTGGTAAACCAATAATAGTTGCTTTAGTGTGTGGGGTATCTTGAGAAGTGAAGGTCCCAGTTATAAATTGTATGAAGCATATGTATTTTTAAAATTTAATTTGATTGAAAATCTATCGTCCTTGATGTCTAGCTTGCACGCATGGCTAGGTGATATCCGAACAGGGACATTCCCCCGGCGAGAGTAGAGACAGCGCTCTCTATTTGAGGTGCTGCAGCGCCCTCTGGGTCTCGTAGCTGCCTAGGGACGAAAGCTAATTTCTTACTTTTGATAGCCCAAGTATTGGCATGAAATGTTTCGTAATGACGCGTTAGTGTGCTCAAATCAATATAGCAAATGTTCGTAAGTGACGTGGACTAGTGGAGGGCTCTCAGTTCTCTCACTGGTTATGCCATCCGTTGTATTCGAGCTTTGATATTATAGTACCTACGAGCTCACCGAATTGTTTCATTGCGCAGCTTTTGCTGGGTTACGTTTGGGCAGGACTAACGTGATGCCTGGAGGTGCGTGAATAGTGGTATGATGAAATTCACTTGCGCTCGGTAGAGTGACTTACAAGTAAAGCGACTCTCGCTTTGCAGCAGCTTTTAATAATTAAATATCTTTTGGACATGATATTTGATAATAAAGCGCCGTTGCATAGCGAGAGCTCGTTACGTGTAGGTCACTCTACCGAGCGTAAATAAATTTGATCATATTGCTATTAACGCACTTTCAAGTATTAAGTAAAGATATTTAACAATAAAAAGCGATAAATTCTGACTTCACATTTTTTTAGAGATACGTAAGGTTATACAGTATATCTTTGACATATCTGTTACCTTTTCGAGAAATATTAAAAAATTACATTTAGTGTCACATACTCAATGCTGTACTTAGCACTAGATCAAAAAGACATTGTC
Organism: Orchestia grillus; assembly: GCA_014899125.1. NCBI lineage: Eukaryota > Metazoa > Arthropoda > Malacostraca > Amphipoda > Talitridae > Orchestia > Orchestia grillus. The sequence goes on along the minus strand of VOMN01078984.1, from coordinate 17,157 downwards.
CAGGTAAGAAGCAGTGGAAAAGGGTGATTTGATGAAGCCTTCCTGTGACACAGCGTCGACGAGTCGCGTGCCAGACCTGAGCGAGATATTGGAGCTGAACATCGACTTCCACCGTGCGTAAGTTGTGTGTTGTATTAGTTTATTGCCTTAACACGCACTTGTAACAGGTGTGAATGATACTGCTTCATATGCCTCCACCCTATCTAAGTTTGACAGAGTACCTAATGCCCCCCCGACTAAGACTGTACTGGTGCGTTCCGTAGTTCGTCTGGTATTTGCCTACAGTGCTCGTCAATAGCTTACTCTAGATGCTTGAAACACCACTATTATTTTCCTTAATTTTATGGGCTGTAATATGAGGACACTTTTCTAGGCTGCTCTTACGTTGTCGACGAATAGAGGTCTTAGAGGATTACCAGACAGCTTTTTCTGAGTTAGTATAGTGACACCCTGTAGCCAAGTTACACCTTACAGCACGATCGTTCATTTCAAATTAGTTGTCTATTTCCTCAATTTGCATACCGGCAAGCTTGAAAGCGATAAACTGAACAATAGTTGTAGACGATAACTGCCTTGGTTTCCCCATAATAAGGCCACAAGTACATTCAAAGAACGAAAAACCCAGTCACAAATCGGCGCCGAATAGCGGATAGGCGAACAAAACGGTACAATTGTTACACAACTGCTGCTAAAGTGACACTGAGCTAGTGCTTGGTTGGTGAGGTCGGCAACTGGGGGATGTGGTGACGTCATACAGCCGGCCCAAGTTTTGACTAAATTAAAACACCCTCGTCTACACCATTCTTTGTTAGACACGAGTTTAATCTGCCTCCGCTCACCAGGACTCTAAACTTTTGTTGAGCAATATATATGCGGAGAGTGAAGAAGCTCCTATTGTATGTGACCGAGTTTGGAATAAACTATTTTTCTTTTTTTTTTCTATGATTGCGACAAGCTCAACTGAACCTACAGTACTTGGCCTGCCTCAGGCAGCTTCCCCTCAGCCCCGGGTGGGTTAGCCTATGTCAGCCTGTTCGTAGACAACAAATATTTCCGTGCTGTCTTCCCTGGTCTTTTGAGTACGAGGGGCTATAGAAAACACTCATCTTCCGTTGTATATGGGGGTAGACCTTGAAGATGTGCCGATCTGGCGGATCCCCCTCACCATATTTTGCCCTGGTTGCAGCTTTCCGAAACAGGACGTAACAGCTCTGAGGCAAGTATTCGTGTACCATGTGGAAAAGTACCATAGTGACTCCCAAAATATTTATAATAAGTGGCTCGCAGTCGGGTGATGAGGTGGGCTGTGTCCCCGTGGCGGAGGCCAACGTGCTCTCCAGGAGGCTTATTGGGCAAAGGACAGTTTCCTCAGCGGAGCTCCGCGCCATTGTTGGCGCTCTAACTTTACTTAGCGAGTTGGCAACCTGCGCAATATTTTGCGATTCCAGAATCGCCTTGCGAGGCATTAAAGAAATGATAGCCTTCACCCGATAGCGACAAATATTTCGAGACTGTTGGTACGACTTCCCCACGTGAGGAAGAGTGTGCTTCTGGTGGGTGCTTGCGCGGGGGGAGGGCAACAAGCGGGCGGGCAGAGCTGCTAGGAAAGCAGTAGCTTTGAACGAGCCTCCCGTTCATTGTTGCTACTTCCCGTTCAATATTTGATTTGTAACTGCGAACGGTTTGTCACTTGGAAACTTTCCTTCATTTAGACATGTTTGGAACATTCTTCCTGTGATATAATAGATTCATGAGTGGAGGGATGTCAAGGAAATGTGAAGTATTAGGACTATAGTCTCGCCTTGCGCGTCAACTCACCTATATGACCTCTCGCAGGTTCCACAGCTCTTGTGGCAGGACGTGTGTGTTGTCACAGAACGGCAATACGTGTGACGTGAACATCGTGTTTTCAATTACCATCACAGTCTCCGCACTGCAGGGATGCAGAGCGAGCCAACCAACGTAGACCTGCGCAAGATCCCACGGGATGAATTGCGGCTCATGAGACCTCGACGGGAGTTGGCGCGAGCTTTTGATGAATTTCGAATTGAAGATTCCCAGTTTTTGGAGGAAGCTGAGGGTCGGAGCCGCTGCACCAAGTGTGGGCAGTCCCGGAAGTACTTCTGCTACTCCTGCTCTCTTCCGCTGGAGCGGTTCGAGGACAGAGTTCCGCGTGTACAGGTCAGTGCTGTAGTTCGTCTGACTTTTCTCGTTTATTGCTACTTTTAATTTAATTGCCAATTGTGTAAACTGGAGCTTTGAATGTGGAAATTTGATAATACAAATTGTGTAGACAAATTAAAGATTGAATATTGCCTCAGAGGGAATGTGTGAACTTGTCGACAAAACTTAAAACAAAGGAACTTAACTTAGAAGAAAAATAGTATACTCTACGTCCTGCTTTTGTGGGTGAATTAAAACAAAGAATATATGATTTTTGGCTTCTTGTGTAATGTTGATCATATTCTTTCAAGGCTAGATACATTCCTCTGTTTTTATCTGCTTTGATCAATTCAAACTGGTTCTTTTAAACTTGTGATGGTAATTATGTGCTTACTGAAATAAGTAATGCATGACATTAATTTATCAATACTTGAGAAATTCATCGTAAAAAGTTGACATGACTGCCGCGCAGCTACCGTTCCACGTGGACATCCTGAAGCACGCACGGGAGGTGTCCGGGAAAAGCACCGCCGTTCACGCCCCTATTGTGGCACATGAGCACGTGAAGCTCTACACCTACCCTCGTATTCCGGACTACAGGCACACGGGGGAGAAGGTGAGCCAAACCTGTGTCCTAACGAGGCTGTGATCGTCCGGCGACTCCCTTTTGACGTGAGACAGGCGTTTGGCTCAGCGGTATGAGAGAATAATTACTTGGAAAAGAGGACCCGATTAAGTAGAATGAGGTACTTCAACTTAACTGAAGGATGCGGTTACTCTCCAGGCACTGTTTCCCACTGATCACTACCCCTTGTAGTACTGATGAGCAGTGATTGGATATAGTGTTGTATGACCACGCCCCATAGTATGGAATATAGTGTTGTATGACTATGCCCTATAGTATGGAATATAGTATTGTATGATTACGCCCTATAGTGGGGAATATAATATTGTATGAACTCGCCCTATGGTATAGAATATAGTATTGTATGAACTCGCTCTATGGTATGGAATATATATAGTGTTGTATGAACATGCCCTATGGTATGGAATATAGTGTTGTATGACTACGCCCTATAGTGGGGAATATTGTGGTGTATGAACACGCTTTATAGTGTGGTATAAGAGAGACAATTCGTTCAGTCTGAAAAGTCTAACTCTTTAATTGATCTATTAAATTCTTGCCGTACACCTCTGTGCTCCAGTCAATGTAGTGAACATTTGGATGTGACTCTGATCACCAATGGGTTTTGTCCGACATTTTGTTCTGCAGTCACTTTTGAGGCAGCTGTCGAATGTTTTCTTTTCTCACAATGTACTTCATGTTCGTTATCTTTTTAAATTTAGTTGTCTTCTTACCCCAATTTCTCTGGATGAAGATTTATTTTGCAAATTGAAATTACTTTATGGTTTGCGATAGAGACAGTAAGCCTTGAAACGTCAGAGTAATGTCCCGCGTATTATCAGAATGTGGCATTCATCCTGGAAAATATACTTACTTTTTTAGCATATTGCAAATTATGACTTTATCAATAGGATTAAGTAAACTTACGTTCAATCTGGCGGCGATTAAAAGTTGCTATTTTGCTTATGGATATTGTTTTACTTCTCGTGTTCAGTTTCGTCACGTAACTAGCCATGCGACCCACCGGTGGCCAGTTTTACCTCCCGCCAAAGTAGCATCGCCCCAAGCCACGTGTTAGTTAATATTCGACGCCTAAACCGTGCTTGATGCAGAAATTCTTGCAGGTGGTTCTCATATCGCCCGGGCCCGGTGCTGTGAAATTAGAAGACCTCATCCCGCAGAGTTTTGATGGTTCAGTTCGTCGATCACGCGGCTGCGTCCCTTTTGACCGGGCTGTGCTCATAGACTGCACCTGGAACCAGGTCAAAAAAATTCTCCATGATCCCAGGGTTGCAGGTATTTTATACTTCACGCATGATTTTATAATTTCATTAGCGACGTATACTTCACTTGAGACTAACTACGCTAGCAAATGTAGTGGTAGAGCGCCTGCATGTGCGATGATAATTTAAGAAATGATTTTCATAATATTTGATCATCACTGAAAAGCATTACCTTTTTATCTAACTGATTGTTAGTGTATCGGTTGGTGTGTGTCACCTGATTCGTTAGCGAACTCTTCGAAGCTAGATTGTCAACTGGTCATACTCAATTCAATACTTTCTACGCTGTGTGAAATAGAATGGCCAGTGCATGTTTTATCGCAACTATCTGGGGTCACTTCACTACGCGGCTTTTAGAAGCTCTAGCAAATGATTGACTATGCGTTTTGAGGGATCTTGAATTTCCCTCAAGACGTCAGCGACAGGAGACAGGTCGGGTGTTGGTCCTCAGAAGCCTGTATTCGAATTACTCCTATCGGTTTGATCTTTCAACGAGAGCGACAGGTTGGCTATAAACACTTTTTTTTTTATATGAAAGTAAGGATTCATCTGCATTATAGGGAGTAAAATTTCTTATAAGGTCTGTTCACGGAGGGCAGTTTCGTCTTTGCGTAAATGTTCATTTTTACCATCACTTCAGATTCGAAGAATAATCTTTGTTTAATTTCCTCGTACATTTTGTTGTTTTTTCCGTGAACACATCAATGTCGTAGTCACCAAGTGCAAACGAGTGTTCTGATGTGCAGCATCTCGCGTCATAACATTATTGACTGAAGGAGTGCGGGAGGTGCTCTTAATGAGTCAGATGTACGGACACGAGTTTCGGGATAGATTTTCGTCTGTACGTTCTTGGATTACTGATCTAGAGTTGCAATTGAATAGTAATTTGACTTATATTAAAGTTTATTATTTAAGACAAATGCAGACTAATTTTTCCGCATGGCCAGCGAGCGATGAGGTTGATAGCTGATGTTGAACATGATAATTAGTATTATGGAATTTATTTAATGGTTTAATGTATTATTTCGTTTTTTATTGATTTTGCATTATCAAATTTTAATTGTTATTGTTTGCAAACAAGAACACCTCTACCTTGACATCTAAATAATTATCTGAAAGTAATTTATTTGTACCATCGACTTCATTGCGAATACGTCTTTCAATGCGTAGTTGTCACTCAGAGATCTTTTGGAAATGCACATAAAATTTATCGGGATGTTTGTATTTATCTTGTAGACCTTACTGCCAGTCACCGTTTCTTACTTCAGAATAAAATAAACGAAATTACGATAAGACTCACGCGTCAACATCGTGCCGCTTTACTAATCCACGTGTATTTATTTTCATTGTGTGCCTGTTTCTGATAACGAATAAATATATAGGGAACTCACTACAGCGTTTGGACTATGGAACTGCTCAAGTTCGGCTGTATCTTATTTTAAATCTCAACTGGTTTCGTTTTGTGACAGGACTGCAGAGGGTAGAGCTGTGTCAACACGAGACGTTGTTCTGGCGCTACCAGACCGGCAAGCCCAACACTTACCTTGCCACCATTGAAGCGCTCTTCTACTTCGTGCTCGACGTCCATAAAATTACTGAGCATGGCACAAAAACTGCCAACACACTTGAACATGGTGAAATTAACGGGTCTGAGCAGCGCAGTGCAAAACATGAACCTCCAGTGCGATCACAAAATAGCGGAACTCAGAATCTGACGATGATGGAAAATTTACAAGAAAGCGACGAAAAATTGCACCGCCGTGGATCGTTACTCGCTTCAAATCCCAGCGAAAGTACTGAGTATGAACAGCGTTCGGCTCAAGAACAAAGTGTAACGGCTAGAAGCAGCCCTGGATGTGCTGTTCAGCCGGTTTCTAGTGATATAGACATGGGCAAAACTATGGGAAGAGTTCATGTTTCTTGTGGCGACGGTTCTGGCAGCAGAGGATTAGCGCCACTCGAGAGTGATGAGGGCAGGGTGCCCGAGCCAAGTACTCTTCCATGTATAACTCAAGATCGGCTTTTTATCGACGATTGCTGTCATCAATACGATAACCTTTTGTTTTACTTCAAGTTCATGTTTGACAAAATTCATAGCATGTACGGCGTAGAAAACTTGCGGGCTTATAAATAATAGAATTCCAAGTTCAGGCTGATGTAACGCCGGCGACGAAAAGAAATTTCAGGCGAGGCCGCTGGAGATGTTTTCACACACATCTTGAGATTGAACCAAGGAATACATACTATGGACACAGGAGCGGCAGAAAAATGCGAGTTATTCTTTTGAGACCAATTATAAATTCCTAAGAAGAGGAGAAAAGTGGTGTCGTTACTCCCACTATGGCATTTGAGGCTTGCTGCGCTTTCTCCAATGGAGCTCTCATCCCGGCTAGTGATACTTAAACAAGCGTATAAAAAACTTCAAATTACATTAAGCGTCAGCAAACCTTTAACTATCTATCCTGCCTAAAATGGATGTCGAAGTCACTTGTATGGGATAATGATGTATGGTTATGAAAAATTTAAGTTCAACTTAAATGTCTGAAATAATGATTAAATGTTATGCTGAAACAGTTTATATAGCTCCAAAAGCAGCTGTTGTATTGTCGGGCTGATAGCTCGACCGCCGGTGTTTCATTACATAAATTTAAAGTCTTCTTAAGTGTTGAAATATTTTCTACGAGCGCCTAAGTAAAGTGGTTCTTCAAGTACCAGAGTGTGAAGACTCGCTTTCTGAGACACCCGAGTTTGAAGATTTGATGCTTCAGGCACCTGGGTGTGAGATTTGATGCTTCAGGCACCTGGGTGGGAAGATTTGATGCTTCAGGCACCTGGGTGTGAAGATTTGATGCTTCAGGCACCTGGGTGGGAAGACTGGTACCTTATGACACACGTGGTGCTTATTTTGTGGCGATCAGCTTGGGTTGACGCTGAGGAGCACCAATTCCGGAAAGAACACTGATGTCACCTGACGAACATCATCCGCATAGGACTGACGTAACCTGTAATTCCGACAAATGCTAGAAAGGCTTGTTCCCCAGGTACACGCCTTGCCGCAACTTCCTCAGTTGGATCTCCATTCGGTTGGGTCATCACTGAATCACAGGGTCGCCAATACTGTGAATATATTTTCGGCGAACTCGCGAAGGATATAATGGGCGGTACGGAGTAAAGAATTTACTACAGTTTCGTCTACTATCTCGACGACTAAGGTACATTGGTTTGGACACTAGAACAGCGTTTCTCAACCAGCATTATTCACCGGAACCCCATGGCAACGAACGTAAGTCATTAAGACCAAAAGAAGCCATTCCTAAAAGAAGCAATTAGCGTCGAGAGAAAAACGAAGATGAATAAAGAAGGTATTTAAAAGGTATTCTCGGACTTGTACTCCATATTCTGGATGAAAAACTGCAAAGAAACGCCGCTCTAGGATCACGTCATGAATATGATTGTAATTAGGATGAAGAGAGGTTGGAGAGCTACTGTCACTACGAATCAATCCAACAGAAGTCTACTAGTATGATTATATTCATCTACCTTCTCGTCTATGCTTTCTAACGTAAACGGTGATGGAAACATCAAGTAAAATGAATTTCGCTATAAATCGAATCGAACAAACGTAAGAACTTACTCTTGCACCCTGACTTTCGCGTTGCCTACTAGAGTACATCAGGAAGGAAATTTTCTCAAAAGTGAGACAAGCAATGCACGGAAACCTAAATGAAACAAATGTGTGATCACTACGCGCACATGAACAGTAACTTCGAAGTGGCATCGATGATTTTAGAGGATTACGTATTTTATGTCTGCCAGTCTCTCATCCGCGTCATAGAAGTAAGATACAAAATATCTCTCAAGTACACACGAGTAACGTAGATAGTAACAATTCAAGTCCATCAAAAAATAGAACGAACAAGTAACACTAAACACTGACAACATCCATTTTGAACCTTTATTAAACCCGTGGCAGATAATTTTCTGAAGCAGAAGAACTGGATTAACGAGGGCTGCGGTAGGTAAACCTGGCATGAGGAAACAGACCTCAGCCTCGAGATCTGTTGAATACAATAACCCTGGCATGAGGTAACAGACACCAGCTCCAGGACTTGACGAGAACAACGAAAGTTCGTCGCCGGGACACAAATAACAGCAAGAAACCAAACCGCGCACCCAAACCAGATTTTGAGAAGCGTTGTGTGGCGACACTGTAAGACGACTACGGTAATAAGATACAACATAAAAGTACAACAGCTTAGTATAATGCAACACAAAACGATGAATTAGACTCCTGGATACCAACCCTCCTGGATGAGCTCCTAAAGCCTCATTAAGCTTATAGAGCTCCCTCACTCTATAAATACACTGATTTCCATTTCAATACTCCACATTTTCGACACGTTCTCACACGGACTAGTGCGCACAGTTCTCCCCCCCACGTGCGATGATATTCAAGTTCTTAATATTTTACAGAATTTGAAACTTGCACTTACGTATACAGCAAAGGTTTTATAACTAGCGAGTAATTATGCTGAGCTAGAGAGGTCCTCAAAATTATAAATTTTCTTCAGAGTAGAAAACCAAACTTAGGAGATGTATTCCTGTCGCTCACCACACTCGCAACGTCGAGTTTCAGTTTTCGAAGATTGCGAAATTCACCAAAAACAGTCAACAGTAAAAATATTACTTTGGCATAGGCCCAAGTACCCAAGACATACAATCTACACTTTTTTTAATAGAGCCGTTTAGTTTATCGAAGTTTCACAAATAGGAACAATAAACCAGCTACAGAACTACAAAAAGCTGGCATGAGCTACATCACCAAAAAGAAATCGTTTCGATTTACGAAAGCCAATGAATGTTTTAGATTTCGATCCTTCTGGAGGACAAATTGTTCATGGTGAGGGGTCGCAGCAGCCACAGAGCAACACACCACAATTTAGGTTCGTGTTTCACAGAGCCACTGCACATGGTCGTACCGCGGGAAACTTTTCGCACTCATCAGCCTCGTGAGCGCGGCACACACCGCTGCCAGCACAACACGGTCACTCCGTCCATAATATGCCTGGCGAGTGAAGGAAGAACTTCCAGCTGAGCCGTTCTGGTCCCTTGGACGCACGGACATTCCGACAGTGGCTGATCAGTTAATTTGAAACAACAGCTGGGCGCTTTAAAGGAAGACTTCCTAAAGGGGTAATTTTTGCAAGCAAGATACCAAAAACGCGATGTTGTCACTTCGCTTGAAAGCGTTGATCATCACTTTAGTTAGATTGGTAGAAATTAAATGAGCTCACTTTTCTTTCTACGGCTCGTGCACACCGAATGAAGAGAAAGAATATGAATAATTCGAGATTAGAACACACATCAAAATGTTTGTCACGGCACATAGAAGAGCGATTCTCTTGAAAGCGACAAAAATTCAGTACTACCAGCAGACGATAACAGAAAATTCGTATCTTTCATCAGTTACGCAATTTGGAAGAGGCACAATATTGAGAACACCAACACAGACTCGCTTCATCGGGCCGGCGCTAAATGAATTAGCCGAAACAATGCACGTGCTAGAGCATGCTGCACAGCAGACAGGATTGCTAGAGCAGCAGAACATGCTGCACAGCAGACTGAATTGCTAGAACAGCAGAGCATGCTGCACAGAAAACAGGATTGCTAGAGCAGCAGAGCATGCTGCACAGCAGACGGGATTGCTAGAGCAGCAGAGCATGCTGCACAGCAGACAGGATTGCTAGAGCAGCAGAGCATGCTGCACAGCAGACGGGATTGCTAGAGCAGCAGAGCATTCTGCACAGCAGACGGGATTGCTAGAGCAGCAGAGCACAGCAGACTGAATTGCTAGAGCAGCAGAGCATTCTGCACAGCAGACTGAATTGCTAGAGCAGCAGAGCATGCTGCATAGCAGACTGAATTGCTCAAGCATGGACATTGACATTTTTTGACGTACACCAACAATAACGACGACGACTTTAAGGTTGAATATGATCTCAGGCCTGGTGCAAGGGACGCTGAAGTGAGAACCACTACCGCTACTGGACTGACCCGTCAGTCTCGCATAATTAAGGCTTAACAATAACGCAGCAAGCAACACATCAACAGGCCTATTTAACACAAACACCTAGGAAACGTGTACAGATGGTCTTGGCAGAGGCGACTTGGCTTTGCAGAAAAAGAATCTCAACAAATTCATTTACGAGGGCCTAGGTTAGTCACCAGCGATCAGACCACGATATGAGGGTTCAACCAGAGGAAGTAATTCAAACATGAAGGCGAGGAAAAGGATGTCCAAATATTTCATACATTTCAGTGTCATCGCAGGTGTTTAGCTCAAACGTGAGACAAAAGTCACCCTTCAAATATCCAGATAATTTTGGTACTTACTACTTAGACGTCAATTCGTGCGAGAAGAAATTTACAACTAATTATCCCAGTAGGAGTGGTAGTAGTAGTACTAAACCGCACATAACTGGAGCGATAGGAGCGGCATAAAATTTTACGATGATTTTAGAGACCATTATCTTGCCCTACGCTGCGTCGAAGCGTCAACGAAGCCAAATTTTGGTCGCAGTATACCAATGGTGAGAACCACGCATGTAAAGGAGTCCAGTCAATGCAATGCGCCGTTCCAAGACAAGATGCTGTAAGCGTCCAGTTTATTGGAATTGAACGCGACGCTGTCTGTAAATCGAAATGCCTTACAATAACAAGTCACATTTCTCGCTAGTGTCCTCTTTTAGTTAGCAAAACAATTAACTCTCAACATTCACGATTACATTCTGTTTTCGATGCGCACGTTACTACGAGCTCGTGTACCCAGCACCCATGACTTTTCGGTGACGGTGACAACTCCAGCGAGGCCGCCGCTGGCTTAACTGAAGCGTTCTATGAGTGCGACACAAAAGTTTTATCCCAGTGATGTTAGTCTCAATCCCAATCCATAGGCGCACATGAAGAGTAGCTATACGCGAGGTGTACGGTTCATGAAAACCCGACTTGCAATCATTAATATGAACCCTGCACCTGGTTCGGTGAATAGGAGCGTCGTACAATCATCCCGTAGCGCGTGTCTCGCAGAAGACGTGTTGACTGTGTCCTCATGGCACATGGAAAGAGTCAGGCATAATCCCAACTAGAAGTTGAGAATTTAGACAAAGTGACATTTAGAGTTCATCATTTACAATCACTACGTATGGGCGAAACACGTCACAAAATAAGCCCTACCATTAATCGCAAAACACGCTCACAGTGAATACACAAAAACAAACTGTTTACTAATTACCGCACGTTCATGAAAAAAAAGGCAGCATTTGATTTGTATTCGTTCTTCTTCAATCGTTTGCACACAATCATCCAATTTTATTTAAAGGGATCCTAGGGGCTAGAAGTCGACGCACGGGTTCTTTGACGCTAGAGTCTCACTGATTGTTCTGATTGACGCCTGCCACACCGCGCAGCCCCTCCCACACGCCACCCAGCAGGTGGAGCAGGCTTGCAAGAGCAAGGCTCGCACTCACCTTGATGCTGCTAGGCCGTGCCAAAAACTGGGCCGTTTCGGCGAAAACTTTTCTTTATACCGAGCGATAAAGTATCTTGTGTGAATGAAGTTCACGTTCTCAAAATAGCACCTGAAAGTTACGAATTTGATAAGAACTCTTAGCTACAGGAGAAATATTTCATAGGTGAAAAAGGCGAATTTTAAACGCCAGGAGAACGTACAAACAATACTTACGGAATTTGAGATACAAGTAAGATTTTAGCTTTGTCCGAACGGTATCCTGAAGCAGATGTGAAAATTATCATGGGGCTCTAGAATACAACTAGCGTTGTGGGTTTAGACGGTTGAACACTTGGCAAGGTCGTTGGAATGAGAAGAAAGCTACCATTCATTGTACCTCTATTTGTAAACAGGAATAACTCGGCTAACTAATGATGACGGCCTTTTCAAGAACTTAAATGCAGAGAAAAGAAAAACTAACAGGTGCAAAGAGAGGAAGACTTTTTTAAGCATTACTTAGCTTAATACAAATCAGTACCATAAAAAAATTGTCTGATGCCAAGTAAAGACAGACGAAGCAATATGACCGTATTTCACCAATTACATTAACCAGCAGAATAGTGAATTGATCAACAGAAATGGATTGCGAAACATTGACCTACACTAGCTCCATTTAAATCTGGTCAGCTTCATCCCAACGATAGTCTCGTTTTACCACACACATCTGGTCTGTTTTAGCGTGGTCTTTCTGCAGAAATGTTTAGCTTCTTCTCCATTGAACTGATCATCCTAAATTTACCATCTTTATATCAAGTGTGGTCCATTTTACAACAAAGATTTTTGGCCTCATCTAGAGGGATTTGTTCCATTTCTTTGCAACTAATTTAGCAAGAATTCTAAACGAATCTGATAGTTTTTACTTTTGTACCAGATGTAAGACTCGTATTATCACACCTGGGAGAGCTCACTCGTCCGTTTCACCGACATCTGGTCAACACAGTTCACGTGTCAGCTTTCCCAGATGTGCTCAGTTTGCTTCACCCCAGACCATATCAACTGCGTGAAAGTGCAAACAAAGGACTGAGTCAATGCAAAAAATGGTGACTTACAGTAGGCAAATATGTGGCACTCGATGGACAAAATACCCGATTTCTGATCGCCTGAAAAACGTTCATTTACAATGGCACAAACTTGAAGAAACGACTGTGGTAACGCATCAAAAGCACTAAAATGCACATAACAAATTGCACAAACTCAACTCAAAACTCACACACTCTAGGGATGAAAAACTAAAAAGTGACCCAAAACACTATAGGCGCTTATTACTAGAGATGAAGCAGAAGTGTTTCATGCGGGTAAGTCAGCATATCATGGGATGAAGAATGAGCTAGACAGAGCATCAATGACATTACAGCTGGAAGTCTCGTGCACAAAAATAAATACATCCATTGAAGAGAAAACAAGATAGACTTCGATCAAACTAACTAAACTAACAACTGGAGATCATCCCGAGGGGTGCCACGCCCCGTCAGGAAGCCTCGGCCACTTTCCTCCCTCTGAGCTCAGAGCTCAAAGGGAGGTCACGTCCCTGACATGCACCTCCTGTGATGTCCCAGAAGGCTTCTCCCCACACCGCAATGAGAGCAGCGTGCGCGTTGAAGAAGGCAGAGTTGATACAGGTCTCATGAGACCACCAGCACATCTCTAACTGCTAAGATAAACATCATCCGTGCTCTCGCTGACACACTAAAGAAGTGCTCCGTGAGAGTGTGGTGTAAAAGAACCAAATGGAGGAGAAGACAGCGAGGCAGGCACAGCGCTGACGACACGGACAGGAAGAGTACCCAGGACACAGGGTCACCTATGAGAAAATGCAACCACCACAACAGGTCAATGGAGCCTATCCAAACATGTCACTCTGGAGCAGCTGTACGATGCGCAGATGTAGTAGGCACGCAGTACTCTAACAATATACATTACAAATCATTCACACATTCGCAGCAGTCAATTCGCAAAGCGAAACTCGACAAAAAATACTTTGCTGTATCCTGGGCATAGTCTAAAAATAGAAGAAGCATCTTTACTCCGATTAAACTCGCGTTATAACAAACTCTGGATCCTTGGCACGAAGTTGAGTTAAAAAAGTCGTAAGCAGAACGTAATAAATTTCAGATGTTTGAAATTGTCTTCAACATGTCCAATAAACTCAATATATAAGGAAGGTAAATTATGCCAGCATGGTAAAGTTACTCATCATACTGGTGTTTCAGAGAGTGTTGGAATAAATGAATTTGCGGCAGTAAGATCAATTATTTTTTGATACTGGTGTTAACATACCTCACTTGAAAACGATAATTTATTTATCAGTTTTCAAGTAAGAGAAAAATAACGAGACAAGGTTATGTCAAATCATGCATTAAAACCCTCTAATATGTGACAATTACGATAATGCTTACTTTTTAAGAACTCAACATGAAAAAGTAAATATTTTTTAACCAAGTAACTAAACTAACATAAATTCAAAAAAGATGCTTTGAACATGTACTATTTTTGACAGAAAAAACGATGATTTTCTCGCGCAACTGGCACACACAGAAAAAAGCCACCGGCGCGTCAGAAGTGACACGTTACAACCATGGAGGCGCATCCGTGTCCCTCCTAGGGCGTGACACATCCGCTGAGAGGCGTGACCAACGCGTCATCTCGAAGACGAGGACGTTTTGGTCACTCCGACAGAAGTATGACACACACGTTGCTTTTAAATGATCATCACTCAACACGTCACGTCCCACTGACGAAGGAACAGCGCACACGTCGTCCTGACGAGCACGCCGCACACACGCCCCACCGTCCACGTCGCACGTCACGTCTGGCGCCTTATAAGGACGGTAGGCGGTCCCTGATGAACTCCTTGACGGCCTTCATTTCCTGTACAAAATATTACATGCTGTCATGCCCTGTACACAACATAATATTTTTACATGTCCTGTACACAGCGTATTGAAAGACAGCATCACGGTCATACCCTAAACAATCACCTTCCTGACCAGGATCACATTAGCTACGTATATCATGCCATCAACTATCTATGGGATGTTTTGAGATTCCCCCTCAACTACAAACTTTTTGTACCGAAACTAATTCTAGATGATACCTCTACCACTTTTCTCCAAACGAAGACTCATCCTGCAAAGCGCAAGTTTTCAAGTAATCTATGCTTTCCATGCATATTATATTTTATCACTTTTGATCCCCATTTTAGAAAGACACTAAAGACCCAAGATGCAAAGCAAATCTCTCCAATTATTAAATGCGTGGAGGCAGTGTGAGGCTGCCCTGAGGCTCCACCAACACCACACCGCGCCCCAGATACACGACTGAAGAAGATAAGCACTGACCGAGTCGCAGCTGGAGTGCATCATGCCGGGGTACGTCTTGAAATCAATGTTGGGGGCGAACTTCTTGATGAGGCAGGAGGTGATCTGGCCGAACTTGTAGGGCACCACAGGGTCGCAGTCGCCGTGGCACTGCAGGATTGCTGTCTGCGTGTTGCCAACAGCACCCTGTTCAGCAGGAGACAGGTAGGTTACCTCTTGCTCACCTAGCCAGTTATCAAAACTATGGAATGGGGGTCACGTGATAAAATCATAACATCAAACAGGGTACGAAAAAAGGCTCTGGTGATTTTCGATACTATAGAACCTTCCTTATTCTTATTTATTATTTAGTTTGAAGCTCCCTAGCCACACCAAAGGCGATCTCAAAAGAGCAAAAAGAAAGGACCATTTAGTATGGACTTTAAAAAACGTGGAATCTATGCACAGGTGTGTTCCCACACAAGATTCCCTGCGCATAGAAACAGTAAGTTAAGAAAAAGAGAAAGAAAAGATAAAGAACAATCAGCGAAGAAAGTATGAAAATGGAAAGAGTAAAGTGGGCACGAAAGTTAAAAGTCCCGAAAACCAAGCTTCAACTGAGGTAACCTAATAGTGTCCCCTGAAGACGTCAGTCCACATAGCATAGGATAGACAAACCTAACTAACCTAACCCTATTGCCAATCCTATACCTCGTGAGAGGACTGCTACTAGCTCTTTGTATAAAGCTAGATGCAGTCTTCCTGCAAATATTCATGCAACTTTTGTACAAAGCTAGATGCAGTCTTGCTGCAAATATTCATGTGACTTATTTACAAAGCTAGATGCAGTCTTCCTGCAAAGAAATTCGGCGCTCAAGAGTTAGGACACAAATGTCTACCTGAGGAAACTCGGCCCTGAGGGGCAGCCAGCAGGAGAGGGCGACGACGCCAGCGAGAGGCTCTTTATGGGTGAAGGCGGAGTAGAGGGCAAGACCTCCCCCTTGGCTGAAGCCCCCCAGCATGATGCGTGACGACGGGATACCATTTTGCACCTGCGCATAAATCAGGTCTGAAACACACACCAACATCAGTCCCACATCGGGCACCGAATGGAC
This sequence comes from Orchestia grillus, assembly GCA_014899125.1. Lineage (NCBI taxonomy): Eukaryota > Metazoa > Arthropoda > Malacostraca > Amphipoda > Talitridae > Orchestia > Orchestia grillus. The sequence continues at coordinate 1,108 of VOMN01078984.1, read as the reverse complement.
CAAGAATAGACGTCTCGGATTGTCAAGCAGTGGTATCAGGGACATTGAAGACAAAAATGCCACCTTGAACTTCGAACGTCTAGTTTGCAAAGCAAGTTAACAATAAAAGAAACGGAGAAGATGTATCTAAAAAAAACATGTAATGGACGTTCCAAGCCGCAGCTCTTTATCAACTATGGTTCAGCAAAGAACAATACGCATGTTTATGCAAGACAATTAAAATTCATTTTTAATTTTCTCACATAAACTTGTTCATTGTTACTTTTGTAGAGGTTATTTGATATGACTCTCAGTATGAGCCTATGATGGCTCTCAAGGGACATAATTCATCCTCATCAAACTCTTTCAAATAAAATTCTTCCACCTGAAATTTATTCCACACCAATTATTCTCTCTTGAAATTTAATGAAGCATGACCGTCCGTTACCTCTCAAACAGTGTGTGCATTTTATCAACCTTCTTGGTGGCAGAAGATGTCAAAGCTTCACAAAACACTTTTCACAAGTATGAGTAGCAGTAGTGAAAGCAGCGCTTCAGTAAGTCAGACCATCTCGCACCGAAAGAGTAGGGACCATTTAGTATGGACTTANATAGCATAGGATAGACAAACCTAACTAACCTACCTCTATTGCCTCTGGCTTATCCTCTGCCCCCTGGTGGGATTTCACAAAACATGAATTGCTTCAAACGAGGTGCAGAAAAATTGTATACAATTTGCCAACCCTTAGTCTCGCTAGGTATGAAGCGAGCACATGGATAATTTGTTGCACGAATTTATACCTTGAAATCATAGTAATTGTTATCATCAGTGAAAACGCCCACTGAGAGGAGCTACGCACACAGCTACCTACACTTGCTCTGGGGCACGCAACGTCCTTGCAGCACGCACGGCTACCGAGCCAAGTTATAACAATGGTTTGCAAGGGAAATATGCTGCAGCGACAACTAATGAGTTTTAGTTTCAAAATAATTTCTTGACCACTGTGAAATTTGCAGTCGGGAAAATTAAGCTTTTGAAACACCTCAGAGGAGTTAGCTGTTCCTTACTGAAAGCAGTAGGAAAAGTAAATTAGTTCACTTGTAACAATTAATGAAAATTTAAAACCTA